>CAMOHE010049088.1:0-54638 GCA_946598075.1 Artocarpus hirsutus
ATATGAAGAAAATGCATACTAAAGCCAAGTTTGAATTAAAGAAAACCTACCTCAAAACTCTTTTGAAAAACACTAAAGTTTGGGTTAAAAATCAAGCTTGTATTGACTCCAAAACGGCTTCAAACGTGGCTGAAAATTATAGTTGTCGTGGTTGCAAAGAGAGCTTTATGCCTTGGGTCTTTAGTTGGAAATTGAAGTGAGAAAGGAGAGAATGAGAAACTAGAGAAGAGAGTGGTGATGGTTGAATAAATAGGCATCAAAATAATTGAGGAGCAGGAGAGAATTAAATGAGCATTAAAAGAAAATATTATCATGTCTCCCATGGAGACTTTTAGCAAATAATGTTATCATAATTGAGGGGGCAAATGAGGTAAGTTGTAGAAGAAGATGAAGGAAGCATTAAAACGGTGGTTGAGAAAACATATCGATGTCTCCTGGTGGTTGAGGTGAATTAATTTTATGTCTCCAAATGATAAGGATGCTGTTTAATTGGGCATTAATGTAGTGGGACAAGGTTGGTAGAAGTGAGTGATAGGTAGATTTTAAATATTTACTACAGAGACTTAGTATAAATACTAAAGTGACATTTTATTCATACGATTTTACAAAAATCATACCCGTTAAAATAACGGGTGTTTCAATTATAATGCAAAATTTAAATGTACTAAATCATTTAACTTAATATTGGATGCATAATTTAAATCACACAATATACATAATGATCATTATATGCACATAAATATAAAAATTATATCCACACCAAAAACTGTATAATATTCATAACAAATACCAAAAATTATGAATATTCATAATTATGAATTTTTTTCATAAATTTATTCCATAATATGAAAAATTTCATAAACATACCAAAATTGTGGATATTATGAAAAACTCATAAAATTATAAAATCTAAAAATTTTATGAATTTTTCCACAAAAATATCACTTTATGAAATCTGGGAATTTTTTTTTTAATTTTTAGGTTTTTTTTAATTTTTTGCCCCAATGAAACGACTTGTCGTTTTGGGATTGAGACCCAAAATGACTTGTCGTTTTCCAGATCAGAAATGCCCCTTCTCTGTTAAAATGACTTGTTGTTTTTACAAAGCAAAAATGACATGTCGTTTTTCTTTTTTGGAAACGAGTCTTTCCCCTATTAAACGACATGTCATTTTTGTATACCCTAAAACGACATGTCATTTTCCTTAATATTGAGCAATTCTTAGCTTAGTGAAAACGACATCGTTTTCTTTAAGGGGTAATGACAAAACGACGTGTTGTTTGGGTCACTCGGAGACTTCATCTTCAACCTCTAATCAGGTTATTTTGACTCGGTTTTGACCTATTTTGCAACCCAGTTTTAGACTCGGCTCAAATTCAGCCATTCAGACATTGTTTTTGACGTTTTAAATTGTAGAATTCTTAGAAATCGAGTGTCTAAATGATTTCTAATCTTAGTTTCAATTAAAAAAATGCTAAAATAAAAAACCCAAAAACTAAAAAAAAAATACAACCGTGAGTTACATAAACTCCATTTTTCCAGAATTCCAAAATGCAAGACAGAGGTACAAACTCGCTCAGATACCAAATGTTAACTCTAATATGATCCTAATATGCTAAAAAAATTATGCATATAAAGAGCAAAAATAGAAGCATGAAAAACTTTGTGTACCTTCGGCCATTGCTTTCCACTGTGTAATCCTAATCTTGGGTTGCAACTGTCGAAAGTTACACCACTGGTTTGGATACTTCTATCACTCAAGCACTCAATACGATGGTGTATAAAACTGGATGAGAGAGAGGTGATAGGGACCAAACTTTTGTTCAACAAACATGAACGTGAAAATTTTTTTTCTCAGCCATTTTACAAATCCTCCCATCAAGGACTTATCTAATGCATTGAAAAATCAGTTACTAGGAGAAGATAGTTGTAGTTAAATGGGAAATTAGTATGAGACCATTTATGAAAACCGTTACTCAAAAAAATTGGTTTCAATTTTGAAACCGTTGGTAATACAAACGGTTACATGGATCTCACGAGGAAATTACTTATGGAAACTTGAAGTAAAAGAAGAAAGTTTTATCATTTATAATTCTTAGTTTTTTTTAAAGATCATATTAATTTTTCTTAAAAAAGAGTAATTTTTCTAAGAATTACTAATTGGAAAATTATACAGGAAGGCAAAAAGAAAGTCTTGTTATTAAAGCTTAGTAGTCTTGTAGCGACAAAAAGCTTGTAAACATAACTCGCGTAACTTAGAGAACGAATAAGTAGGAGTGAATATCATTACAATTGTCATTACAAAAGTAAGTAGTATTTTGGTTATTAAAAGATATTTTTGGCTGACAAGTATTTCAAAAAATGATATCAATTCTGCAAGAGAACCATATTCACGTCGGATAATGCAAAAAAAGCCATTGGTAAAATACTGAAAGTCGTAAAAATTTTTGAAATTATGATAAATTAAAGGGGTGCATTTATTTGATATATAGAGTACTGTAACATTCTCAAAATAATAAATATTATCATGTTTTAGAGAAAAAAATAAAGAATAATTTAGCAAATTAACATCTAAATTTCCCTTTTTTGCCCACTTGGGGAGAACTTTTGTTTATTAATGTATCTTGTATTAGCGTATGACATAAGGTATACACCGACAAAAGGGATCAATTAAAAATTGTCTGTTGGCAACTAATTTAATAATGAGCGAGAGATGCATATGTTATGATTAGAAAAGGTAGTGGGAAAGACACATGCATCACAATCACATGAAGGCCATGAAGAATATTAGCCATTCGTTATAAAAATGGTGGTGTTTGAATGTGATGTTTGTGGGCCATGGTGGCTTTGCTGGCACCCATATTGGGACTTGTTGCTATTCAACTCACGTTGATTATGTTCTCTCCATTTCCTTTTTTTTTTTTTTAAACAAAAAAAAAAAAAAAAGAAGAAGAAGAAGAAGAAGAAGAAAATCACAGTAACCCCAAGAACAAAAAAATTTAGAGAAAAAAGAATGCCAAGACCTCATATCGGTACTACGTGTTTTGTTTTTTATCGTCGAATTTAATCAAAATCATATATATATATATATATATATATCTTTTAGTGTTATATGCTGACTGATTAAATAGAAACAATCTATATTAAAAGCTTAGCCGTTTTTGTTCATTTGATATTTTTTCTAACATATTTATGATATCTATCTTCATTAACATAGTGCTATATAATTGATCATATGATTGGACTTTCGCATCCAGTTTGTCCTTCAAGTCTTCTTGAATCTCCAACAAAATTTAAGGGGAGAGTCAAAAAGAGAATTACTTAGCCGGTGTAGTCTTGCTCGAGCTATTTTCTACCTATAGCTTCTTATAATTGATCATATGATTGGATTTTTTACCTATAACATTTGCATTTGCATTATCATCATAATTATTAAACTTTAAAACTTGTAAAAGTAAACTTTGAATATTGAAATAATTAAAAAGTGAGAATGTTGTAATCATTAAAGTACAAAAGTCAATCTATCAACCAAGAATTAGATGCTAAATTTACCATTGGCACATCAATTTAACATTACATTGGAAATGCTCTTATAACTACTATTCAATTTAACATTAATCTTAGATTTCTTAGTGTTACGTGACGGTTCATTAAATAGCTATTTTATGTATTACAGTCTTGATAGCAAGAATAGTCTACGGAGGATAGCTAGAGGCAGTTACAAGAAATTAATTCCTGATTGGTTGTTGAATATTAGATAAGTTGGTTATACTTGTATTGAGATGTAATATATATAGACTTGGGAGATCACTCAGTGTGTGTGAAAAATTGGGTGTAACATGGGTCCTGGGAAAATAGGCTAGAGAGAAAGAAAAGTGAATCTTTATCTTCTCGAGGAAAAGTATGCTTAGTACAGGATTTTTTTAAAGAGTGTTCAAGAAGAGTGATCAAACACTTTGTACTCAAAGCTGTTTCTAGTGGATTTTGGTGGTTGTCTTGGTCCCCGTGGATATAGGAATCATCTTGATCCAAACCACGCTAAAATTTCTTGTGTTCTAATTGTCTTTCTTGTTCTGATTGTATTTACTAACTTGTGTGAGTTCTTTGAGAGTTGTTCTTGATTGAAAGTGTGTTCTCTTGCATGCTTGAATTAGGCTTTGTGTTCCAACATCTGGTATCAGAGCTAAGGATCAAGAATCAGAGAGGACAATGGCAAGTTAGAAGTACAACATTAAGAAGTTAACAAACAAGAGCGACTTTGGTTTGTGGAAGATGAAAATAGAAGCGGTTCTTGTTTCACAAGTTCTCGATAAAGCCCTGCATCCAGACATTAAGATCCTTCAAGGCCTCTTTGATAAACAAAAGGAAGACTTCATCAAGAAGCAAAAAGAGATTTCAAGAAAGGCTCATAGTGCGATTGCTCTTAACTTTTCTGATCAAGTGCTTCAAAAGGTGTCTCATCAGAAGACGGTTGCAGAATTATGGCAGAAACTTGAAGAATCTATAGAACTCAATCCTTCTCGAATTGCATCTACTTGAAGGATTATGGGTTTAAAATGGATGAATCAGACCCATTGAAGAAAGCCTTGATGACTTCAACAAATTGGTTCTTGATCTTGAAAACCTAGAAGTCAAGATAGAAGATGAAGATAAAGCGGTACTACTCTTGAACTCATACTTAAATCACTTAAGACTTTCAAAGAAACCCTAAAATATGGAAGAACATCTATATTAGTTGTAGAAGTCCAAAATGCATTGTGTTCTAAGATTTCTGATTTGAAAAGTTTTAATAATTCGTTAAGAAGGGAAATTCTAGGGAGAGTTTAAGTATTAGAGGGAGGACACAAAAGAAAGGCTCCTTTAAGAAGAGGGGGAGATCATTTTCAAGATCAAAATCAAAGGCAAAAAAGACTACAAAAACATGAAATGTTTTCGCCACAATAAGGTTGGCCATATACGAAGATTCTGTCTTGAAAGAATGGCCAAAGACTCTAAAAAAATTTTAGGAGATGCAGCATTAGTTGATGAAGGCTATGACAGTGCTGAAGTTCTAATGATTTCTTCCTCTCAGAATCCCCAAGATTGGATCCTGGAATCTGGGTTTAATTTTCACATCACCCCTTGGAGAGACTAGTTTGATTCTCTACAAGAGATTGAGAGGGGAAAGGTGTGATAGATGACAACCCTTCTTGTAAGATAACTGGAATTGGGACAATATCCATCAAAAGGCACTATGGTATTGTTAGAACTCTTAAGGAGGTAACATATGTGCCAGAATTAAAAAGAAACTTAATCTCTCTTGGTATTCTTGATGGATATGGGTACATTTTTAAAGCACAAAGTGAAGTACTAAAGGTTTTAAAGGGCTCTATAGTGGTAATGAAAGGAATCAAACATCAAGGTCTTTACGTTCTTTAAGGCACTACTACAAAAGAAGTGGTTGCTAATGTTCAGAGGTCCATAGATAATGCCTTTTTTTGGCATTGAAGGCTAGGTCACTTATGTGACAGGGGACTCATAGAACTTCACAAGCAGGGTTTGCTTGGAAAGGAGATCCTTGGAAAGATTGACTTTTGTGAGCATTGCATCCTAGGAAAGCAACACAAACTGTCTTTCGAGTCTTCTACACATTGAGAAAAATCAATTCTTGGTATGTGCACTTAGAACTTTGGGGTCCTACAAAGGTTCAAACTCATGGTGGAAACATGTATTTCTATCACTAATTGATGATTACTCACACAAAGTTTGGGTTTACTTAATTAAGTCTAAGATAAGGAAATTGTCTTATCTAAAATTAAATATTGGAAGGCTTTAGTAGAAAACCAAACTGATGGAAAGTTTAAGGTTATTAGAACCAATAATGGGCTTGAATTTTGTAATAAGAAGATAGGTTTGTTGCGCAAAGAAGTAGGTATTTCGAAATGTCATACTGTTAGAAAGACTCCACAACAAAATGGCTTAGCAAAGCGTACAAAGAAGACAATTCTTGATAGAGTGAGATGTATGCTGTTTTGCTCTGGATTGTCTAAATTCTTTTAGGGGAAGCTGTATTCATAGCTTGCTATTGACTAACAGGATACCATCTAGTGCAATAGGTTTTTAAACCCCCGAGGAGATGCGGTCTAGAAAACTAGCTAATTATAGTTTTCTAAAGGTTTTTGGATGTGTTGCTTATGCCCAACAAAATGAAGGAAAACTAGAACCTAGGTCTATAAAATGCGTCTTTTTGGGTTATCCTAATGGTGTAAAGGGTTATAAGTTTTGGGTTAAAGACTCACTTAGTATTGAGATAATAACTATTAGACATGTGGAGTTTAATGAAAATGAAACTTTTTCTAGAGATACTAACATGCAGGTTTAGAACAAAGCCTTGAACTCATTATTATGCTACGTCTCCCACTCTTTCTCCTTTCATTTGTGCTGAAACAAAAGCTCAACAAGTTCTTTTCCAAAGGCAGCCATAAGTCCAGCTGCAACTATCTCCATTAAAGCAAAGAAACATCTAGCCATACCATAGCAACTAGAGCAACAAAACGCCTTCTAAACACACCCAAAAACACCAGGGAAGGCAGCCTCTTTTTTTGCCCAAAAACCACCAAGAACATGGTCCATACTCAGCCAAAATCATCAAGAAACATAGTTGATTTTCCTATCCAAAAACCAGCCAAAACCACCACCTCCATGGCCAACTAACTTCAAGAGTACAAGCTTGATTTTTAATATGAACTTTGGTGCTTTTCAAAGGAGTTTTAAGGTAGATTTTCTTTAATCTAAATTTGGTTTTTAGTATGTGTTTTCTCTATGTTTAATGCATAATTTTTGTGTTCCAAGTTCATGCAAATTTCTAGTTATGTTAACATGCATATTTGAGCATTTATGAACAAAAACTTGAGTCTTCAGTTGAAACCGACAACCAACTTTTATTTTGGTTTGATAACAATACTAAAAACATGGTAGGAATGTTTAAAACTGGTTTCCATAACTTTAAGATTGATGTTTTAAGATTTTAAGCTTGAAGAGCAAACTTAAGCATGTTTTCCTCTTTATTTGCAGGAAAGGCTAGAGATATGGTTTGATGATGATTTTAGTATAAAACTCATGAGAATATGTTTATTGTGATTATATAATGTATGCTGCATATTTTGGAATGGTTTTGAGATTTTGAACAAAGATAATATGCTTTGGGTTAAAGAAAAACTTAACATTCCATGAGCCTTGCAATATCTCTATAGGCAGTGGCTCTTTCTTGAAGTTTTGGGATTACATGAAAATAAATTTTATAAATTGGTTTGCAAATTTTAAAAGTAGACATCTTAAGCTTTCCAATGAGTTATCACAAGCCTAAATCAGAGTTATATTTTATTTTCTATGAATTTTTCAATTTTCGCATTAGAAACTAGTAAACCTGCTAGTGACAGTATACCACTCATCTACCTTAAGTAAACTACCTGTTAACCCATGTGCTAATTGTAGATAGTGAACCCGACTTTTTGCAAAAGTATACAGCTAGTTTTCCATGGTATACCAGCTGCTAACTTGAACCAATAACCCAACTTTGCTCACCTTCTAATCCTTTAATGTCTTGCAAACTTTCCAACACTATCCTAAGTGATTTATGAATCTTATTATAGTTATAGACTAAAATATATAGATTACTTGTATGTATTTTATATTGTGTTTAATATAAAAATTGTTTACTTTGATATTTAAAAAGTAATTGCATAAAAACTTAATGGCACATTAGTGAGATAGATGTACACATAATTTTTTTATGGATGTGGTTATATGTTGTGCTTTAGTTTTAATTGTCCTTATGCATACCTTAAGATCAAGAGTGTGTGGAGCTAACGTTAATTAATTCTGAGATTAAAAGATTGTTGATAAGCTTGAAAGGTAGGAATTTTATTACTCATCTTTTATGGGGTTTTGATAAATTAAAATTTGGTTGTTTTATGTTGCAAAATATGTATATGATATTGTTGAATATATATGATTATAACTATAACCTAATGATGTGGAACTCATCTTGTATTATACAGCGAGGAACATAATGATTTGCACATGATTTTTTTATGGATGTGGTTATATGTTGTGCTTTAGTTTTAATTGTCCTCATGCATGCCTTAGGAGGGTGTGTGGAGCTAACATTAATTAATTCAGAGATTAAAAGATTGTTGATAAGCTTGGAAGGTAGGAATTCTATTACTCATCTTTTTGGGGTTTTGGTGAATTAAAATTTGGTTGTTTTATGTTGCAAGATAGTATATGATATTATTGAATATATATCGTTATAACTATAATCTGATGATGTGTCGTCCTGTATTGTACAACGAGAAACATAATGATATGTAAATTGAAAAGCAAGGTTAGGAAAACTAACCTTATAAACAAAAGTTGATTATAGAGAAATGGTGAGACGTGAAGAAGGCGACGGCTTTGTCCTTGGACACGAACACCCTAAAAGGTAAAATAGGGGGGAGGTGATGACGCTCCCTTGGGTTGAAAGTCCTAGAATGCATTGTATAGGAATCGACTAGGTAAGGACTTGAGACTTGATGTCCCCTCATTGGAACACCCTCGAAATGTTTGGAGGGTGGCCAAGCGTGCTCATTTGGGTTTCGATGAGTTGAGTGATACTTTATTTAATGTTGATACCTAAGAATAATGATGAATTGTAATATTTGTATATATGTATAAGTGTGAAACTTGGTAATGATTAACTATAGTATCCATATAATATGATCATAATAAACCTCATAATCTGAAATATAATGTAAATTAACTAACTATGTAGTTTTAATGTGGTAATGAGTAAAACCTTAAAGTGAGTAATGATTTTTCCTACTGGACATGTCGATACTCATCCCTATCATATTTACGTCTCTTAGGTGGAACTTAATGCAACTTATCTGGTGAGGAATAGGCAACAACACTGATGTTTTCGTGTTAAAAGATTTTGTTTATTTGTAACTCATCTAGAACATGTAAGATTTGTACTATTTTTATGATGGATATGTTAAGTTATTTAGGAATTGTACTATAGTGATGATGACTGTATTTTAAATATTTAGTGCTACACTAAAGACTGTAGTTTGTATTTTAAATATTTATTTTTATTTTTATTTTTGTTTAAAGACCCATGGGCATTGTTTAATTGATTTAAATATTATTGAATTTAAGTTTATTTTTATTTATCCAATACTACTAATCCCCACATAGTGGCGTTACAGAATTTTTGGTATCAGAGCCTAGGTTCGGTTAACCTATGGGGCATAGCATCACCTTAGAAATTAATCTTTTGAAATGGTTTTAAAGTTAAGTGTTAATGTTATCATCATTTGGTACCAATCCTGGTTAAATTTGCGCAGCCAGTAGAAACTATGCCACCAAGACATCAAGTGCAATCGTCTTAGCAGTCACAATCAGTCGAACATGCTCAAGAAGTTAAGCAACCTGAACCAATGGAACAAGCTCAAGGAGTTGATCAATCTAGATGGGCAGTGCAGCCTCAACCAGCTACACCAGAAGTGGATAATCTTGGACAAATTCTTCAAGCCTTGCAAAATGTACGAAGACCAGCAGAGGCTTGTGATCCCAAGCAACGACATTTAACCCTACTGAAGGAGTTCATGAAGCAGAAACCCCCTACATTTAGTGGAGAGCCCAATCCTGTCATAGCGGAACAATGGCTAAATGTGGTCAAAAAGAAGTTGGATACCTTGAGGATTCCACAGGAGTATTGGGTTGGCTTTTCAACATATATATTTGAGGGTAAAGCTGAAGAATGGTAGGATCTTCAGAAAGACGACTATGATGTGTCGAACCTCACATGGGAGCAGTTCGAAATCATATTTCGTAACACTTATATTCCTTAGAGCCATAGGCAAGCAATGACGCGAGAATTCAAAAACCTGGTGTAGGGAGATACAGCAGTTGCTGAATACCATGCTCAATTCATAGAATTGTCTCGCTACAATCCCAAAGCTATATCGGATCCAATGGCGAGATGCAAGAAATTTAGAAATAACCTGAGACTAAAAATTTGACAAATGATAGCTGCTGTCCCATCAATAGATTTTCTTGAGCTTGTAGCCGTGGCACAGTGGGTAGAGATAGAACTAAATAACTCCTATGGCATCAAAGGAAGATAAGCAAGAAGGAGAAGTCATAAGGGCAGGTCACTCAGCATAGTGGAGTGACTATTGGTGGTGGATCTTCTGGCAACGGTCGTTTCCAGCCGTATGCTTGTCATAACTGTGGATAAGTGGGACATCTAAGGAGGAATTGCCCTAACTGCCCTGCATAATCATCCTTTGCACCAAGGCCACAAGGAAGTCATTTTGGCTCCACTGTATAGGGAGGGAGTAAAAACTAAGGAGCACCTCAGCAAAACACTCTAGTTTCCCAAGTCTCAGTAACTCAATCTCAAAGGTTCCAGCTCCAGTACAACTACCAGCAGCGACCACAGGGCCCTAATTTCTATGCCAATATGAATTTTCGACCGACTCCACAAGGTTCAGTGAATCAAAGGCCACATTTTCCTGGGAGAAATAATAATAAGGCTAGTAGTAGCCAAGAAAATCGAGGAAAGAGTGATAAGGGGAAAGCACCAGCACAAGCTTATGCAATTACGGCTACAGCTGGACAAGCAAAACAGGTTGATCACTCCGTTGTAGACGATATGATTCATGTGTCTCATTCTTGGGCTCATGTATTATTTGACACTAGTGCCACTCATTCATTTATATCTATGTTATTTGCTTCTGTACTGCAATTAGAAACTGAGACATGTAGTTCATCACTAACCCTTAGTACACCAATGGATGGGATAGGTGAAGTATCCATAATTTATAAATCAGTGTGTATTGTTATACGAGAACATAAACTATCAGCTGACTTATATGTAATAACTATGACGGAGTTTGATGTAATCCTAGGAATGGATTGGCTAACTAAATATCAGGCAATAGTAGATTGTCATAGGAAACGCGTTTCTTTGTTCACCAAGAATGGTCAAGTAATCGAATTTCAGGCAAAGATAGGAATAGTGATGCCAGCCCCTACGCTAAAGGCTTGTATTGGAGGACAAAGAAATTTCACCAATCTTGGGACAATCTTTGCTTTGAAGGGAGAACTAAAGAGGAGCGACCCATCCTCTCACACTCTTGTGGTGGACGAATTTTCAGATGTTTTTCCAAATGAATTGCCCTGACGTCCGCCTGATAGAGAAATCGAGTTTGTCATTGACTTAATTCTAGGAACAATGCCTATTTCTATTGCTTTGTATCGAATGGTACCTAGTGAGAAGGTAGAATTAACGAAGCAATTGAATGAATTACTGGAAAAATGATTTATTCGACCAAGTACATCACCTTGGGGAGCTCCAGTGCTTTTTGTGAAGAAACATGACGGATCGTTGAGGCTCTGTGTCAATTATCGCTAGCTTAATCGACTGACTATCAAGAACAAGTATCCTCTACCCAGAATTGATGAGTTGTTCGATCAGTTAGGAGGATTTTGCTATTTCTCAAAGATTGACTAATGATCTGGATATCACAAACTAAAGATAAAGGAAGAGGACATTCCAAAGATGGCTTTCTGGACTCGCTCTGGTCACTTTGAGTTTCTTGTCATGCCTTTTGGGTTGACTAATGCACTAGCGGCTTTTATGGACTTGATGAACCGTGTCTTTCAACCATACTTAGACCAATTTATCATTGTTTTCATAGATGATATCTTGATCTATTCCAAAATTGAAGAAGAACATGCTGAGCATTTAAGGATTGCTCTACAGACGTTGAGAGAACATGGTCTCTACGCAAAGAGAGAGAAATATGACTTTTGGATGACAAAGGTCAAGTTCTTTGGACACGTTGTCTCTAAAGAAGGCATCTTAGTGGACCAATACAAGATTGAAGCGGTGCTAAATTGGGAACGATTGAAGAACGTGTCAGAGATCCAAAGTTTCCTCGGATTAGCTGGATACTATTGACTCTTCGTAGAGAATTTTTCAAAGATTGCTACTTCATTAACAAGACTCACAAGGAAGAATGTTAAGTTCATGTGGGATGATACATGTGGAGAAGCATTCGAGGAACTGAAGCGAAGACTCACTGGTGCCCCTGTGCTGATCATACCTAACAACGAGGAGCCTTACACAGTATACACTAATGCCTCAAGAAATGGTTTGGGTTGTGTGCTAATGTAGCATGGACGGATAGGTGCCTATGCCTCACGCCAGTTGAAACCCCATGAGAGGAACTACCCTACGCATGATCTTGAGTTAGCTACTGTGGTTTTTGCACTCAAGATTTGGAGATGTTATCTATATGGTGCAAAGTTTGAGCTTTATACGGATCATCAAAGTCTGAAATATTTGTTTACTCAAAAAGACCTCAACCTAAGGCAACGGAGATGGACTGAGTATATGGTGGATTACGACTTTAGTATCCAATACCATCCTGGAAAATCAAATGCAGTGTTAGATGCTCTAAGTCGTAAAAACAATGGAATTGTAGACAGTCTAGCATTGGAAGATTGGAGACAAGTCATCACCATCGTCGACTTCAATGTACAATATTATGAAGATGATGGAAGAGCTTTCCTATTCAATGTGATAGCAACTCCTACGTTAATCCAGCAAGTAAAACAAGGACAATGGTATGATGAAGGATTACGTATGGTCTAGGAATAAATACAAAATGGTGAACAACTGGATGGATGGCAGATTGAGCTAGAAGGATTCTTACTTTACAAACAGAGGTTAGTTGTTCTAGAGGATCTCTATCTCAGGCATGCAGTGCTAGATGAGGCACACCGTTCAAAGTTTGCTATTCATCCTAGAAGCACTAAAATGTATATGGATCTAAAACGACAATACTGGTGGCGAGGAATAAAGCGAGATGTAGCAACCTTTGTCTCTAAGTGCATAACGTGTCAATAGGTTAAAGCAGAACATCAAAAGCCTAGAGGTAAGTTGAGGAGCCTACCTATTCTAGAATGGAAGTGGGATCATGTGACAATGGACTTTATTACCAGATTCCCAAAGACTCAAATAAGGCATGATGCCATTTGGGTAATTGTGGATCATTTAACTAAAACAGCCCACTTCATCCCAATCAAAACTAGTTACAATGTCTCAAAATTATGCCAATTGTATGTGGAGAAGATAGTGACATTGCATGGTGTACCAATGTCAATAGTTTCTGATAGGGAACACGTTTTACATCAAAGTTCTGGAGAGGATTGTAGAAAGCTTTGGGAATACAACTGAATTTCAGTACGGCCTTTCATCCTCAAACAGATGGACAATCTGAACGTGTCATTCAAATTCTCGAGGATATGCTTCAAGCTTGTGTACTAGACTTTGGAACCAATTGGGTTGCACAGCTGCCATATGTTGAGTTCACATACAACAACAATTAGTTACCAGGCGAGTATTGGAATGGCTCCATATGAGGCTTTGCATGGTAGGCCTTGTAGATCTCCATTATGTTGTGCTGAAAAAGAAGAACGTCTCAAACTTAGGCCTCAGTTTATTAGAGAAACAACGAACAAGATCTGGATTATTCGTGAACGTCTTCAGATAGCTCAAAGTTGACAGAAGAGTTATGCAAATAAGAGGAGACGACCTTTAGAGTTCATGGTTGGAGACTTTGTGTTCTTGAAGGTGAAACCAAAACAGGGTGTATCTCGATTTGGTGTTAAAGGAAAGTTAGCACCAAGGTATATAGGACCGTTTGAGATTGTGGAACACATTGGAACACTGGCATACCGTTTAAACCTACCACCATAATTGTCTTATGTACATAATATGTTCCATGTATCGATGTTAAGGAAGTATGAACCCGACCCTTCACATGGGATCATGTGGACAAATGTACCAATCTAGGGTGATACGACCTATGAAGAAGTTCCAATTTAGATACTAGATCGTGAAATAAAAATATTACGTCGTCGTAAAATTTCTCTGGTGAAAGTAATGTGGCAACATCATGATGTGGAGGAAGCCACATGGGAACTTGAATCTGAAATGAGAGAGAAGTAACCACATTTGTTTTAACATTGTAATCAACGTATGAAATTTTGGGGACGAAATTTTTAAAGGAGGGAAGAGCTGTAACACCCGTTATTTTAACGGGTATGATTTTTGTAAAATTTAATCAATAAAATGTAACAATTTAAAATTTTGTAGCATTTAAAATTACCAAGTTTGTCTTTGTTGTTTTAGTTAAAAAAAAAAAAATAACACCACTCAGGCAATTTCTTACAAAGTCTCCATAGGAGACATTCAAAGCCTACTAATACCCACTTCTATCAATCTTGTCCCCCTAATTTAATGCTCAATTATATAGCCTTCTTCTCATTTTGCTAAAAGTCTCTGAAGGAGACATAGAGATATTTTCTCAACCATTTTTTTGTTCACTTCTTCCATTTTCTACCATGAATTACTCCACTTGTCCCCTCAATTATTTTGGTTTTCTATTTATTCAACCCCTCATTATTATGCTACGTCTCCCACTCTTTCTTCTTTCATTTGTGCTAAAACAAAAGCTCAACAAGTTCTTTTCCAAAGGCAGCCATAAGTCCAGCTGCAACTATCTCCATTAAAGCAAAGAAGCATCTAGCCATACCATAGCAACTAGAGCAACAAAATGCCTGCTAAACACACCCGAAAACACCAAGGAGGGCAGCCTCTTTTCTTGCCCGAAAACCACCAAGAAAGTTGCCAAGAACATGGTCCAAACTCAGCCACAATCATCAAGAAACACAGTTCATTTTCCTATCAAAAAACCGGCCAAAACCACCACCTCCATGGCCAACTAACTTCAAGAGTACAAGCTTGATTTTTAATATGAACTTTGGTACTTTTCAAAGGAGTTTTAAGGTAGGTTTTCTTCAATCTAAATTTGGTTTTTAGTATGTGTTTTCTCTATATTTAATGCATGATTTTCGTGTTCCAAGTTCATGCAAATTTCTAGTTATGTTAACATGCATATTTGAGCATTTATGAACAAAAACTTGAGTCTTGAGTTGAAACCGATAACCAACCTTTATTTTGGTTTGATAACAATACTACAAACCTGCTAGGAATGTTTAAAATTGGTTTCGATAACTTTAAGATTGATGTTTTAAGATTTTAAGCTTGAAGAGCAAACTTAAGCATGTTTTCCTCTTTATTTGCAAGCAAGGCTAGAGATATGGTTTGATGACGATTTTGGTATAAAACTCAAGAGAATATGTTTATTATGATTATATAATGCTTGTTGCATGTTTTGGAATGGTTTTGAGATTTTGAACAAAGATAATATGCTTTGGGTTAAAAAAAAAACTTAACATTCCATAAGCCTTGTAATATCTCTATGGGCAGTGGCTCTTTCTTAAAATTTTGGGATTAGATGAAAATGAATTTTGTAAATTGGTTTGCATATTTCAAAAGTAGACATCCTAAGCTTTCCAACGAGCTATCATGAGCCTAAATCGGAGTTGTATTTTATTTTCTATGAATTTTTCAATTTTTGGATTGGAAACTAGTAAACCTGCTAGTGGCAATATACCACTCATCTACATTAAGTAAACCACCTGTTAACCCATGTGCTAATTATAGATAGTGAACCCGACTTTTTACAAAAGTATACAGCCAGTTTGCCATGGTATATCAGTTGCTAACTTGAACCAAGAACTCAACTTTGCTCACTTTCTAATCCCTTAATGTCTTGCAACCTTTCCAATACAATTCTAAGTGATTTATGAATCTTATTAGAGACTAAAATATATAGATTACTTGTATGTATTTTATATTGTGTTTAAGATAAGAATTGTTTACTTTGATATTTAAAAAGAAATTGCATAAAAACTTAATGGCACATTAGTGAGATAGATTTACACATAATTTTTTAATGGATGGAGTTATATGTTGTGCTTTAGTATTAATTGTCCTTATGCATGCCTTAGGATCAAGGATGTGTGGAGCTAACGTTAATTAATTCCAAGATTAAAATATTGTTGATGAGCTTGGAAGGTAGAGATTCTATTACTTATCTTTTATGGGGTTTTGGTAATTTAAAATTTGGTTGTTTTATGTTACAAGACATGTATATGATATTGTTGAATATATATGGTTATAACTATAACCTGATGATGTGAAACTCGTCCTGTATTATACTACGAGGAACATAATGATTTGACACATGTTGTAGATTGAAAAGCAAGGTTAGGAAAACTAACTTTATAAACAAAGGTTAATTATAGAGAAATGGTAAGACGTGAAGAGGGCAACGGTTTCGTCCTTGGACATGAACACCCTAAAAGGTAAAATAGGAGGGGAGGTGATGACGCTCCCTTGGGTCGAAAGTCCCAGAACGCATTGTATAGGAATCCACTGGGTGAGAACTTGAGACTTGATGTCCCTTCACCAGAACACCCTCGGAATGTTTGGAGGGTGGTCAAACGCGCCCATTTGGGTTTCGATGAGTTGAGTGATACCTTATTTAATATAGATACTTAGGAATAATGATGAATTGTAATATTTGTATATATGTATAAGTGTGAAACTTGGTAATGATTAACTATAATATCCATGAAATATGATCATAATAAACCTCATAATCTGAAATATAATGTAAATTAACTAACTATGCAGTTTTAATGTGGTAATGAAGTGAGTAATGATTTTTCCTATTGGGCATGTCAATGCTCATTCTTATCATATTTACATCTCTCAAGTAAAACTCAGTATAACTTATCTAGCGAGGAATAGGCAACAATAGTGTTGTTTTCGTGTTAAAAGATTTTGTTTATTTGTAATTCATCTAGAATATGTAAGATTTGTACTATTTTTATGATGGTTGTGTTAAGTTATTTGGGAATTGTACTATGGTGATGATGACTGTGTTTTAAATATTTGGTGCTACACTAAAGACTGTAGTTTGTATTTTAAATATTTATTTTTATTTTTATTTTTGTTTAAAGACCCATAGGCATTGTTTAATTGATTAAAATATTATTGAATTTAAGTTTATTTTTATTTATCCAATACTGTTAACCCCACATGGGGCATTACAAGATTATCAAGATGATAACAGTCCAAAAGATCTGGTTAGTGCTGAAGAGTGTCCAAGAAATACCAATGTTTCTTAACAACCGAAATATGACTCACTAGAACTCGATGAACATGGAAGTAAAGAGACAGTCCTCAAATTTGAGCTAAGCCATCAGCTTACAAGGGACAGAATTAAGAGAAATGTGAAGCCATCAGAACGTTATGGTTATGCAGATCTAATTGCAAAGGCATTAGCCACAGCTACTGAGTATGATGAAAGTGAACGAATTTCTTATACTAAACCTATAAATTGCAAGCACTCGGATAAATGGCTCAGTGCAAAGACAGAAGAATTTGAATCACTAAAAAGGAACAACACATTGACCTCAGTGGAAAAATAGTAAAAGCAAAAAGTTGTCTCTTGCAAATAGATTTAACTAAAAGAAGAAACAATAGAAAATGAATCTGTCAGTTATAAGGCCAGATTGGTTACTAGAGGGTATACTCAACATGAAGGCATCACCTATAATGTTTCACCAGTTGTGAAGCATACCTCGATACGAGTCCTAATGGCACTTGTTGCATACTATGACTGGGAATTAGAACAACTCGATATAAAGATAGCATTTTTACATGGAGATCTGGAGGAGGAGATCCTAATATGTTAGCCAGAAAGTTTTGCGGAGCCAAAAAATGAAAATAAGGTCTGTTTGCTCAAGAAATCTCTTTATGGATTAAAGCAGTCCCCTCGTCAATGGTATAAAAAATTTGACAATTTTAAGAAAATTAGAGTTTTATGAAATGTTTTTAAAGTTTTAAAATATCTATTTTATGAAATGTTTTATATAATAATAAAAATAAGTTTTAAGTTACGATTCAGTTAATGTTTCTTATTAAGTTTTAAGAAACGACCTGAAATGGTTTTAAAGTCAAGTGTTGAGCAGTGATTCAACTTAAATTGCGACAGAAGTTGCAATAGTTTTTCAGAATATTTTAAAAGATGTAAAAAGGAAAAAAAATTGTTTCAGTATATCTTACTAAGTAAGTAAGATTAATGTTTAAAAAACAATATTTTAGAAAGTTAAGTGACTACTCGAAAAGGCTAGTCGTCACATCATAACTACTTCTTTTGAAGCCTATCTCTATTGTTCTTGAATTATTGTTTCACGTAAATCCACTTCCATCTTTCTGCTGTTGCATATACAATGCAACATGTAGCAGCTAAGATACGTTTTGCAAGCTCTCTGGTTTTATTTGTAAAGATATGAAAAAGATGCTCTTGGCAGTTGAATCTCGTTACAGATATAGTAAACCAATGGATTACTGACTGCAACTTGCAACATTTCGGTGGGTATGTCATCTCTGCGTCCACGTCCCCACCACATTTTGGCGGTATGGCAGATTACTGAATATCTCATTCTATGGACTTCCATATGTAATTGTCTAAATGCCAATGTTCAGCTTTATTAGACTTGGAAACTGTGGGATGTAAGAGCCAGAAAGCAAGATGGCCTCACAATCGTGTACTATTTTGAATTGTCTAGAACCACAGAAGCATTTTACAGCGCAAATATATTATTCTTCACCATTTGTTTTAATTAAAAAGAATAAATTAGCACATATCTTGGTTTAGGATCCTACAATGTATATAATACATTACTTCGACGTTATTATTTACTGTCTTTGAAAACAGTATATTATAATATAGTGGAAAACCTTTTCTTTAAGTAGTGGAAGCAAATTGTGATGGTGTTAATACCTAAATCTTTGCATCTATTCTCTGTAGCACACAGTTCTTTTAACAAGTCTTATTGGTCACTTATAGGACTACCTACAGCATGAAGAAACTTTTAATGAGCTTTTACTTAATAAGTTCAAACATAATCTCACAAATCATTTAAATATGCTTTAAAAACTTTTTTCATAAAAACATTTCTCTTAAAACATTTTTCATAAACATTTTTGAAAACGTTTTTCATAAAAGTTTTTCATGAATATTTCTGAAAACGTTTTTCATAAAACATTTCATGAATATTTTTCATTAAATGTCATTTATAAACATTTTCTTGTAAACATGAAAATATTTTTTTATAAACACTTAAATAAAACATTCTTCAAAATGTTTTTCATAACAAAAAAATATTTCATAACAAGAAAAATAAATAACATCAAAATACGTGTTTCCATTTATGCTCAATTATGAACTTTCAATTATGAGTATCTTATGAACATTCTTTTCTTACTTTAACTTTCTATCCTTGTTTCTTGTCTTTCCTTATCTTACTTTAATGTTCGTACCAACATCATCAATCATGAAATCATAAACATAATGCTTCCCTTGTGAAAGACTTGAGACCATCGAACACCGAAGTCACGTACCTCACATTAAGGAGGTCAAGCTTTAACTTTACTTGTATACCTCAAATCAAGGAGGCTGGCGCGATACTTTCTTTTTATCTTTAGTTTATCTTCTTATTAACTTTAGTGAGCATATCAAAAGCAATCACACTATATGCAAACACATTTGCAAATCATAATTGTTCTCTTTGAAACTTATTGCACAACAAATGGAACATAAAACTAATTACTTAAACTGTAAAACATTATGCATTAACAAAATGCAAAACATACTTTAAACATAATTATTGCAAATTTATTGCAAACTTTTACTTGATCTTTGAAAACTTTATGCATATTAAATGCAATCATGCTTTAAACATAATAATTATAAATACATTGTAAATTCTGATTTAAACTTTAAAACCTTTGCATAACAAATGCAAACATACTTTTAAATCAACTTGCATAACAATTGCAAACATATTTTTGCACAATATAATTTTTATCGTACAACATCTTTCTTATACTGTTAAGGTAAAACCGGAGAAAAATGTTTACTTAAACAATCTAAGGTATTCTAGCTTACCCTTTAGCTTACTTTTGGAACCCAAACACAGAATTTCATATATATGTGCTTTTACTTTAACAGTATACTTACACCGTATCATATCATTTTTACACCGTTCTGGGTTATAGCATACTTTTCTCTACTTATCTAATACTTTAGCCATCCATAAATTTATATCACAATATTATAATTAATTGTGTTATAAAATTCATATTAAGAATGCTAATTACAAATTCTCAAGTATTTAAGCTCACAAAATTTGTATTCATCAATATTCAATATTACATATAGTTCATAGTCAAATTTCTTATTAATATTGTTCACATTTGCGTTTTTGTAATTTACAAAAGTATAATTTATAAGGATAAATTTATTAATTAAATCCAGATAAATACTGAATTTAATTATGAATTTTCCTTGAGCCTTTATGGAGACGGTTGGTGGCTATTTGTTTAAAAGAAAATCTGTTGAAATCTGGTAGATTTCACTTTGAAACCTGGCATGTTTCAATCCGGTACCCCGCACCGACGACTGAATGCGGGTTTCGGGGGTTCCACGATAGAACCTGGCGGATTACCAAATAGAATTTTAAAAGTAAGGGTAACTTAGACTTTTAATAAATTTTTTTTTTTTTTTATTAAAGGGCACTTTTAAAAGAGTCTATTAGACGGATAATTTTAAAAAGGTGCTCTTTTAGGATGCATTTTTAAAAGTTGTTCTAAAAGTACTTATTATATAAAAATAATATGAGACTAGTCACTATTCTGTAAAATGGAATCTAGAAAAGAAAAGGTCATATATAACAAAATGTTTGATTTGATGGTTGGCAGTAGCAAGACATGTTAAGTTAACAGTCTCCTCGCCATTCAGATGTATTCACAATCAGCTCCTGCTAAAGCTTACAACTCCATGTATTTTTCTTTTTTAATCTGAACAACTCCCAGTTATTTGACTAAGTTTCAGGTGCTCCTTCAATACCGTTTGAAGATGATTAAAGCCCAAAAATCTCAGGTTTGTTCAACCTGACTCATAAACAAGGAGAATATACTAGTCAAACTATTTCGCTCAGCCCTACCGTCCCACTATTGTGTACAAAGGTTGTAGACAGAGCAGCAAACAAATGCTCAAGGTCATCGTAACAACCATCTCGGTTAAGATGGTTCCAGGTTGGAAATGTTCAGTGATCTCTTGATTTTCAAGAACAGTAGAAGGATGGTTGTTTTGATAGTTTGATTTAGATTCTACAGATAAGTGAAATAATCTCTCATATTGATTAATTAAAAAAATGGCATGCAGGTTAGGTTGAACCCATTGTCGGAATTACCAACCCTCGCCGCCCCCTCTAGGTGTGTTGGCGGGCCGGGCGGGGCAGGTGGTAATTCATGTTGTTTATATAACCTTATGTTTAGATTGAAGGACAGCTACCATTTTATGTTTCAAAAAATGGCTACACCTATGAGGATGATATTTCTTGATACAGTAAGATACCTCAATTGAATTTTTTGAATGCGAAGTACAAAATTGAAGAAATGTAATAATACAGGATAAATTTTCTCTTTTTTGTATCAAAATGGACCAAAGATATCATTCTTTCACTTGGGATATGGCAATGTTCATCCTCTTCCATCAAGGATGAGGAAGTTGAAACAAATGCTCATAAGAAAAGCATTGTCCCAAAAGAAGAGTAATAGGAAGAAGACTTTTTTCCTCGAAACTCCTGAGGTTCTACCGACCAAGTGTGCTTCAAAAGAATCATTTTTTTCCCAAAATAAATTACAGGACGGTGATAAGCAGAGGCAAAACATGTAGTAGGGGGAAAAATGGTTGGAAACAGCTCTCATTCTGCACATTATTGCTCAACATACATTGAAATACATAAAAACAAAGTACCCCCAACTCAAAAAGGGAAAAAAAAAGAATGGATAAATTATGCATTCTGCGCTTCCAAGAAAGCATTGAAATCTTCCCTTGCCTTGCGCAGGCGAGGTGTAATGCAAGAAGCCGGCGAAGCAGGGTATGACATGGGAGAAGCCGTAGAGAAACGAACATGGCGTGACGATTCATGAGATTTTCTGGCTGCAGTTTGTGCTGCTCTTGATGAGCTGCTATTATTCTTCAAAACCCCTTTGAGATCTTTGTCAAAAAGGAAGGCTGCAGAAACTGGGGAGTGTGCATCGTTTGCTCCGCTTCGAATCAACTCCATAGGAAGATCGAAGTAGTGACTCATGGATTCTCCGTCTCCTATGGCCGATGAAGCCCATGACCCACATTCAAATTTCTCCAAGGAAACTGTGCTGGATATCACATTCTCCACTTCGGCTTCTCCCTTTCTTGAAGCTCTCACCGGCTTTGCCTTCCCAAATCCTGGTAAGAACAAGCACAATGCTCCGCACTTGAAACCATCATCGGATGAAAGATCCACGTTGTTGTATTTGTTGTTGTTCTTGTGGTAGTTGTGATTATCGGCTTTGTTGTTCATCCGATCGGGTAGGGCCAAAATATTGCAGTGCTTCTTCTCGTCGAATTGATGATCAGTAAAATCCGGTTTGTTCAGCCAAAGATCAAAGTCATCTGACGGAGAAAAAGCTCTTCCTTCGCCGCATGATTTGCTCCTCCTTAAGTAATATTCTAATGGCAGATTCAGTGGCCTGTGTTCCTCAGTGCTTGGCCGGCCCAGATTATTCTCATGTCGAAGGGGAGACACTTGGCTAAGGCTTTCATTCTTCAATTTCTTCTTCAACAAAGATGTGCTGAACCGGGGTGACGAGTTGGCCGAGTTAGGGAGGCTGCAGCTAAGAAATTTGGGTTTCCCAGGAAGAAGTGAAGGCGGCAACTCCAACAATCCATTGCCTTTTGGAGCTGTGACAACAACAGGAGGCAATTCCCTCAGCGAAATCGGGTCAATGGAGATCTGCTTCTCCTTTTGGGAACTCTCATTATTTACTGAGAATCTCAACTCTTGGACATTTGCAGGCATGTCCGCAGAGGCATCGGAACCATCGCTATGGTAGACTTCATAATCTGGTTTGTGGGGTTTGTTGTTTGTGGCAAGAAAAGAAGCATCTGAAGGTGGAGGAGTCATGTAGAGTAATGGTGATCAAATATGGTGAGTACAAAAAATGATTTGATGGATTTGAACTATTTATAAGAAGAGAGATCCAAGTGAAAGAAAACGTGGCCTGCATGTTCCCACCAACGTAGTAGTGTTATCCATGTTCTGAGCTTAGAATATAAAATGGGTTTTTTTTTTAATTCATGAGAGAAGCCAACTGCCAATCCAAGAGGAGAGGATTGTTTAATTGCTTTTTCACTCTAGTGAGAGTTGACATTTCTTCTCAGCACGTCTAAGAGCGGCCAACCCCTCAAGAAACATACATAGAATAAAATAGAATACAAAAAAAAAATAAAATAGAATACTAAAATAAGATGTGATGAGCACGCTTCAACACCCTAATATTAAAATTTGTTACATGCAAGCATGCACCAATGTGATAGAAAACTTTGGTGCCAAAAATAGAAGACAATGCACTTACATAGAAAAGGAAAATTAAAAGACACAAAAAGTGGCTTCATTTTCCATTTGTATTGGGGTGAAGAGAGGAGAAAAAGAAAAAGTGAAAATACAAAAATTGTATTATGGCAAAACAGATCATTCATATACAAACTCCAGCAGAGATGAATAATATTAATGGATCCACTCTGAGGCATAGATTGTATATACACTCAGTTTAGATGGTTAATTCTACTGGAGAGAGTTAAAAAATAAAATCAATACAACTGAGATGCCAATGATGACTGGAAAAGCCGTGACTAAGTACAGTGCACCATAACCCTGCAAGAGAGGAAAACTAAACATTACTCGCAATATTAATATCATCGGGTTCTGAATAATTTTATTATTTATTTTTTTGAAGGGATACTTTCATCATTCTTATAAAAGATTACATATATATCACTTAAAACAGGCAATTTAAAGAGAACAAATTCCACCAACAAAAGCAGTTTACCAGCCATGACTTCCTGAATCAAATGAAACCGAGGTTGCGACCAAATATAAAACTTGTATTATTTATAAGAAAACGATTATGGAGACCATATTGCGTGTATTAGTATTATTATTATTATTATTATTTTTGCAACAGAATTAAGGGTAAAAAGACATCATGCCATTCGTCAATTGTGGTCCTTGCAAAATTGAACAATCTCAAGTTTTGAGGAGGACGGTATAGTTAACAAACCACAGCAGGAGGCACTTTGGTTTCATCCTTCGTGTCAGTATCTTCGATCTCAGCCGCTGTATCCCAGTCAATGTTCAGTCTCTTTGCAGCCTCTCGAGGATCAACTCCAGTGTCTGTGGCTCTTGCATAGACGGATTTGCTAGGCTTCTTTTTCTTCGTTGCTTCAGCCTAAACAAGAAAATGTGGGGAAAAAAAAGGCATCAACAAATTAGGAGCAACTCATTTGAAAAGCAAACTTGTTACTTAAAAAACAAGGATACACTTTGATATGTGTTACATTCTTTCAGTAGACTTTACAAATTCTTTGACAAGGGGCTAACATGCTGCCTGACATGAAGCACAACTAGTATGACTCTGTTATGCAAAGGCAGAAAGGCTTATCCAACCAGGGTACGCATTGTAAATGTTTTTATCATCTTTCTAATCTGGTATGACATTATGAATCAGTAAGATTGTTGTGCATCCAATTTGGCAAGCTTGAAGCTGTAGTTATGGACGTTAAATATAAAACGCTATTTATTGTCTTCTTGTCTTTTCATTTCACCCCTTTTTACAATTTCTGGCCATCTAAAGATCCCATAGAAGGAAAACAAAAACAAACTCTAAGCGTATGCAGCCAACTGCAAATTTATGGATCCCTCTGACAAAATACTAAATAAGGACCTATGATACTGACACGGAAAAAAAAATAATTAAATTGCTTATAAAAACAGTCAATCATGAGAGTCACGCCATTTTATTTTGGATTGAGAGAGACGCCAGATTTAACACTTTGTCAACTGTTGTAAAATAACAAATTTCAAAATAGCATCTGCTTATCTTGTCCAAATGTTTATGAAGACCATAGCTCAAACTTTTCCCACCTGTCGAATTTAACTCCACATGAAAATTAAGGACCGATAAAAATCTACAAATTTAGGAAATTAATGGAGTGCAATATTTTGTTGGCAAAAATATAGATGTCTAGATAGTAGTTGTCGTTCCCAAAAGTAAAACTTCGGTCCTATTTTGGGTTTACTGATGACAAATTCAACAAGAGGCAATTCTGTTCATCGAACCCCTTATTCTTAGAACTTTAAAAATTTCAACATGGTCTGACAAAGAGAACTTCAGCCTTGACTTCGTTGCTCCTGGCAAAATATGATTTTGAATTTACAACTCTTTGAGCTCCATATAATTTGTATTCAATTCTTTGAAAATGATCAAGTTTTTCTTCAAAATGTGCTTTGCCTTTTATCCTTCAAACTTTTATTACTGTTCAACCAAAACTAAACACTACCCATCAAATTATCCGTAAATAAAAATTTACTCAATTCATAATCTTGACATTCGCTTTTAAAAAAGGTTTTGCTTAAAAAGAAAAACTAAATGAACAAAAAACAAGTTTTCCCTTTATAATGAAAAGGGTGATGGATCAGCATCATAAAAGCAAACAAGTTCTTCAGTGGCCATATAAAATATGAATTGCACTCCACTTATCAAAAGTATATTCAGCAATCAGTATGACCCAAATGTGTTCTTACCTTCCTTTCAACTACTTTTGTTTAATTCAGTCAGAGTTTCTAATGAATTCTTTCCTCTTCCACATAAAATATCCTTTTACTTGCACTCGACTTTTGGCTTCAAAATGGATTCTTTTATTGAAGTCCTTGTCACCTTAAGTCTAGGTCATAAAATCTAGCCACCATAGAGTATAATAACCATTCTTTCTCCTAATCCCTCACCTGGAACTGAAAGATCTGAGTGTACCTATTCCCAAAACATATTTGATTCTTTAGCTAGCTAGTAAGTCGTGTCAGCATCCTGATCAGCTATCAACGTTAAATTAGAGCGGATGTGCATGAGGAAAAACGTTCATCTCCATATCTTGTCGAAGTCTCAACCTCATGACTAGTCTAAAATAAACTACTCAAGATAGATTTTCCCAAACTACGACGATGGAATACCCATACCCCTATTTGAACACTTTGCAAATCTGTATGAGATGTTCCATCCATTCAAGACCTTTTTCAAAGCTGATTCCTAAGAAGACCCCATTAAGTAAAACAAAAACACCAAGCTATTAACTCGATAACAACTCAGAGCTCTACTCTAAGTCTCTAATCCATTCAAAGAGTATTTCCATCTCATTCTTGGGTTCTGGCCATAACAGATTTCTTCATTTTCTCAAGGATAAACTGAACAAAGAGTATGGAGATGTATGATTAGATAAACTAGATGGAGTTTTCTTATTCTCTATTCAGTAAGAAGGAAAGAAAAAAGTAAGGGATAGAATACAAGGAATAGAAAATATAGATGAGAAAAAGGAAGTTGTTTTTCCCTTGCCTTGTTTGGCATAGTAAAAAGAAAAATAAACAATAAAGCGAATGACTATTTTACCAATTAAATAATATCATTTTGGCATGAAAATGAGGTCAAAATACAATATGTAATTCTCCAATTTATGCAAGTAATAACAGGTTCTCTCTAAAAATCTCTCTTCTTCTCGGTGGATTAAAAAGGTGGGACCCAAAGGTTCTTTTTTCTCCTCACTTTTATTTCACGCTCTTCCCTTTTCTCTCTGACCAAACTACCTACAATTCATTGTTACATAGAAATCACTCCACTCTTTTCTTGCTTCCTATTTTCACCTCCGCTAAAGAGTTTTAGTGAAAGAGCCATGGTACTCTTGAATTTGGCACAGTTACAGCTTGGTCTCATATTCAAAATTGTCATCAGAAGATGACAATTCTTTCTTAGGGCACCAATAAAAAAATAAATAAAGAAATAAGAGAGAGATGGAGAAAGAGAATTATGGTTAATTAAACCCTTAGAAAAGTAAACTAAAAGAAAAAAGAGAACTCCAAAGAAGTCTGCATCACATTATGTGGCTAATAAATTTCAGAATATAGCTTTTCTAAGATCCAACATATGCATTGTTCTTATCCCCAAAAAAAAAAAAAAAAAAAAGAAACAAAAGCACAAAGTTCTCATTCTTATAACGATAGGAATACCTCTAGATTAGGCCATTGAATCATTTCTTCCGCAAGCATCTGAAGAGCAACCCGATTTTGTGGGATTTTTCCTTCATTCACCTAATAAATCAATAATATCGAATTGATTTTATCAATGAGTAAAAATCACATTTCAAGTATTTTCCAAACAGGAAAAAGAAATTCCTTTTTTCCCATGATGTTTAAAAATGCTGCAAGATTGATGATGAAGGTAGACAAAAGGGGAAGACACATAAATCATGACATCACGTAAAACCTTTATTATCCATTGTTCCAGTTTAGTTTATATTTCATATATGTGAAAGAGGTAGATTGCTTTTTTACTTCCTCTTCTCATAGTGAGAAAAAAAGAAAAAAAAAAGAAAAGAAAACACCTAAGTCAGTATATAAGCATAACATACGTTAGTACATAAATGTAAAGATTTACATGTTAACGAAGACATAAAAAAAATTATAACAATAGACAATAAACTGCTTCACTTAAAGCTTCATAAAAGAGAATGACAGATTGACAGTAACTAGCATTTTTCATGAGTGGTTTTCATCTGAAGCAGCAGCTCTTAAAAACCTTAAAAAACAATTGAGAACCGAAACCTGAATCTAATAAGAGTTGGGGCCAACATTGGTTTTCCTGCCTCAACATTCCTTTTCAATTAAGGGTCTAGATATTAGGCATATATATGGATCCAAAAGAAATACACTGAACATGCCTAGGAGATATATATTCCGAACCTACACCAGAAGAGGAAGCTAAAGCCACGTTGACAAATAACCAAACTCCTTAATCTGTTAAGAAAATAGGCAAGATATAGGTTTGCTATGAATGTCCCAGTATTGAATACAAGTAATCGTATCAGCAAAAGAACACTCTCCCCAGGTTCGAAGAGTAACACTACTAGAGAGGGGGGTTGTAAGTCCCTTCACCCCAGGTTGAAGTCATCCTGAACCCCACTTAACATTGGTCGTATTTCCCAACATTCATCCCCATCCCCCCAAACACACCCCCCCCCACCTCTTCCTTTTTTTTTTGATACATGTAAAATAATTGCTCAACCAAAAAGCTAGGCCCAGTCTGACCAACACAGTTTTTGTACTTGACTAGTTGGAGACAATTATTCGAGAGAACTCAAGTCTTTCACTCATTCTTACTTTAGCCTTAATCCACGCATGGACAAACGACCAGTATGTTATTTAACGTCTAGCAGAAAATTTTCTAACTTTAGAAATATGTTTACGGGGTCTGTTAAACAAGACAATTGTGACAAGGGAAAGAATGAATGTATTCTTGAAGAATAACAGTTCTAAAGTAAAAGCCCATTTAATGTCAAGAAGCTTCCCTGTATTTCAGAGCTTACATCCATCCAACAAGAAGTCCAAAGAAAGGACTGTTCTACTCTAGATGACAAGGTAAACCGATCCCACTATTCCAGCACTGTTGAGGTGTTGTGTTCCCCGGCCGGAGCCTGGCAGGACCTCGAACGTATTGCCGAGAGGGTCCCTGCTCAGGAAGGGACCGCAGTTCGGAGTTGCCTCCCGCGGGGGAGTGGTTGGATTGGTACCCAGGGGCAACCCTAAGACCCTCTTATTCAAGAGGATACGGGTTCGACTCCTGGGAGACGCGCTCCCCCCACAGGAGGCAACTCCGAGCTGCGGTCCCTCCCCGAGCAGGGACCCTCTTGGCAATACGTTCGAGGTGCCTGCCAGGCTCGGGCCGGGGAACCCAACACCTCAACAAGCACTATAACAAGCACTATTCCGATGGATATTTGAAAATGATTTATGCCTTCATTCAAAATCATTTTCTTGGTTTCTGATTTTATATTTCCTCACAATATAACTCACACTACTCGAAGACTAATATTTGTTGGACCAGTGATAGCTTCAAATTGATAGAAGTAGTAACAAGTTAAGCATCAGTTAAAGCAATCTGCACCAAAAATAGAATTAAAAAAAAAAAAAAAAAAAGAAGAAGAAGAGAAAACTTACTTCTTCCAAAGCGGCAGCTAAATCATCCCTCGTTGGGGCATCATCTTGGTCTTCAATCCCAAGCAATCCCCTGCGCTCAACGTCTCGTGGGTCCTCAATCATAATAGTCAACTTCACCTATGAAATATTAAAACTAAAATTAAAGGGGAAAAAAAAAGAAACAAAAGAAAACCCATAAACGCATTTTTCCTTAACATAACAACTGAGAGCCAATACCTATGAAAGAGCCAAAGAACAGAAAAAGAAGTAGTACCTCACTGAAGAGCATGTCTCTGTTCTTGCGGAGAAGCTCCAAAACCTGGTAGAGAGAGAGAAGAGAAAGAGAGTAAAGCAAGTGAAGAGCAACTATGGGAAAAAAAGGGGGGGAGGAAAAGAAAAATGAAACGGACCCTTTTGATTTGGCGGACATATTCGAGATCTCGAGGGTCTGCGTCATCTTGGGTTGGCTTGTCTTCTTGTGGGGAAGTGGAAATGGAAGCAGAAGTTGAGGTTGAATTATCTTCTCCAGAGGAAGCGAGAGAGCAGGAGCGTCTTCTGTTTGGTTTGGGGAAAGAGTGGAAGCCATGAATGCGTGCGTAAGAGAGAGGTCGTGGTTGTGGTCGTGGTCGTGGATGATGGTTGTGGTAACAGCGGAGGAGGAAGAAAGGAAGGCAGCTCCGAGAAGAAGACAATGATGTGAGTGGCAGTGGTTGCAGCATTTGCGTTTGCGTGCCCATCTTTTTTTTTTTTTTTTTTTTTCACAATTTGTAATTCGTAATTTAAATGGCATGTATTATATTCCTGGCGAGAAAATTTAGAAGAAGAATATATATATATATATATATTTTTTAGATCAGTATAATATAGGTATATCTTTTTCTCTTTTTATTTTTTTGAAAGGTATAGTTATATCTTTTGGGAACTGGGAAATGCGTGCGAGTGGGTTTTTTTTTCTTTTCCCTTGATCATTTAAAATGCGATGAGTTAGCAAAATTAAGTCTTTTTTTTCACTCTTTTTTAATGATAAGTTTACTTTTTTGTTGTTGTGTTAATTTTACAAATGATCTTTGAAGTTTATTTTAGTTTTAGTTTAGTCCCAACATTTAAAAAGTCTATTTTTGTCCTTAATTTTTATTTTATTTTAGTTTTGGACCTTTTGTGAGTTAAACATGAATTATTTAACAAAAAAACCTTTAAAATGTCCATTTTAGTCCCTAATTTATTACATTGTTCACTTTTGGCTCTTCTGTCATAGCTAAGAGTTATTAAGGACTAAAATTTAAAATATCTAAAATAAAAAACTAAATATAATGATTTTGATACATGTAATTAAAAAAATAATTTTATTAGATTATTAATGTCAAAAAAATAATTTTATTAGATTATTAGTGTGATGAATTTTAATTTTTAAAAAATAAGTTGAATTTTTAATTCTAGTATATAAGTATTCAACTTTACCTTTGTATTTTTAAAAATTAAAACTCGTCTAAAAAATAATATAATCAATTATTTTTTATTTTTTTATATGAATCCAAAATGTTGTATTTAGCTTCTCACTTAATTTTTTTTTGTTCTGAGGCTTAATAATACATTGCTAATGGAGGGATCAAAAGTGAAACAAAAGTAATAAATTAGGGACTAAAGTAGGGTATTTTAAGAATATTCCCTTGAATATTTAACACTCAATTGATGGAGGAACTGTGACGACCCGTCTTTTCGGCTATCACTTAACTTTCATAAACCTCATTATACGTGTACAGTAATCTTACTTACTTAGTAAGAAAATACTGAATTACAAAAAATTTTCTTTAAACATTTAACATCCATTTAAACGTACTTGAAAACTGTTGCGACCTTTGTCGCCATTCCAGTTGAGACCTCGCTCAACCTTTGTCTTTAAAACCATTTCAAACTGTTTCTTAAAACTTAATAAGAAACATTTACTAAACATAGCTTAAAACATCATTTCATAATTTTATAACACATTTCGTACAATGTATCTAAAAACTTTTGAAAACATTTCTTAAAAACTTTGAAAACACTATATTAAATAGTGTAAAACCTTTTCTTTGCACCGTGGAAGCAAACTGTAGTGGTATCCATTCCCACATCTTTGCATCTACCCTCCGTAGCATCCAGCTCTTCTAACGGTTCCTACTGGTTACCCATATATTATCTATAACATGAAAAACTTCTTATGAGCTTACGCTCAGTAAGTTCAAACATAAACTCACAAAGTGTTTAAACATACTTTAAAAACTTTTATCATAAAAACCTTTCTCTTGAAACATTTTTCATAAACGTACTTCATAAACATTTTTCATAAAACATTTCTAAAACGTTTCTCATAAATGTGTTCTTAAAACATTTAACATCAATCCTTAGAATGCATTTCATAAAGCATCCTTTATAAACCTTTTCTTATAACCATGAAAATCTTTTCATAAACAATTAATACAGAACATTCCTTAGAATGTTTTTCATAAACATAAATACATTTTTCATAAACGTTTAACGTAAAGCGTTTCTTAAAATGTCTTTCATAACATAACATATAAATATCTCATAAAAAGGAATTCAAGCAGAGTCAAGATGCATGATTCCATTTATGCTTGATTATGAACTTTCAATTATGAGCATTTTATGAATACTCTTTTTTTACTTTAACTTACTATTTTATTTCTTAACTCTCCTTATCTTGCTTTAACTTTCCATTCTTGTCCTTATCTTTCCTTATCTTGCATTCACTTTCCTTATCTTACTTTAGTGTTCGTACCAACTCATTAATCATGAGATCTTTAACATGATGCTTCCCTTGCGGAAGACTTGTGACCATCGATCACATGGTCAAGTACCTCACACCTTGGAGGTCAAACTTTAACTTTACTTTCATTACCTCATAAAAATGAGGCTGGTACGACACTTTCTCTTTATCTTTACATTACCCTCTTATTAACTTTCGTGAGCATGTCACATGCATTCACATCATAAGCAAACATACTTGCAATTTATACTTGTATCGTAAAATTTTTCACATAATAAATGTATCATGTATTGTAACCACCTTTTGCAAGTCATAACATATACTCTAACACTTATTGCGTAACATATGCATTAAGTTGGGTTCTGTGTCCTGATCATACGACAGCCGACTCTTTAATTATCTTTCTTTATTATCAATCCACTCGATTGATAATAAAACATAAGCATTAACTATTCTTTTCTTTTTTTTTCATAATTTGGTATACTGTCGGTTTACCCTTTCTTTTCCTTAATTTTACAACCCATTAGGTTACCTCTCGTTTATTTAAACATCCCTTACTACGTCACACACGACAGTTACATTATTTAACATGTTACGAAACATTTTTTGTCTAAGGGTGTTATGCTAAATCGAAGTGTTCGGCTCCGTTTTAGCCGTTTTTATAAAAATGACAATTTTACCTTTGGCGGGTTTTTCGTCCGTTTTGTAACTTTACAACATTCATTACTTAACTTTAATATTCCCTTATATACATAATATGGAAAATTATCACTAAGAAACATTTCCTGAAATCGGGTGTTTCGGGTCCATTTTGGTCTTTTTTCATAAAATGACCATTTTGCCCTTCGTGTCATTTTCCTTCATTCTTTCTTTAACTAAACTTTAAATCCTTAAAACTTAACATTTAAAACAATGCATTTTAATACAGCTCATACTGTAGGTGAGATTGCTACTTACTTGAACTCCGAGCTACGCGGGTCAAGTTACTCCGAACTACGCAGGTCAAGTTGTAATTTGTTGTATCAACAGTATATGAAGCATCCTCTACAGTGCTCCTCGAGCGACCATAAATGGCTAGGAGTGCTTCCTAGAGATCATACATTCTCGAACATGTCATTCTAGACTCCGATAATGTAGTTTAAATCACCTCGATCTGCGTGCAGTTGGTACCAGATGATTTTCACCAGAGTGAAATTAGCTCAAACGGAGGTCACCATTGCGTTCAGAGCATCGAAATGAGTCGAGAGGCGGTCTCGGATCTTTGATCGGAGGTCTGAATCGTAAAATCCCAAAACGACCGTTGACCGCCAATTGACCAGCGTCAAATAGCCCCGTTGATGGCTGGGCTTGAGCCTACCCCCTCTAAATCGACCCTCCTAAGTCGATTGTTGGTGGGGTTAATTTCTTCCAATTCGGCCTCTAACCATGCAAATCAAGCTACCGTCGAAGGTGAAAAACGACGAGTTTCGATCTCGGTCTTCCGGTAATGGTGTCTCAAAATTGACTTAGGGAAAAGCTTCCCCAGGTCACTTTGAGCATTTCCCCCATGGTGGGGCTGCTCAACACCACGTGATATGGCGGCCCGAAGCACCTCCACAACGGCGCACAACGGCAAGGCTGTTTTCTGGTGATCGGTGGTTGTTGCCAGCAATTGACCGAGGCAAATTGTTCCACGTGAGGCTCTGAACGTTTTCCCCCCCTCAATTGGTCCAATGTTGTCGAAAACAGTGAAGTCGAACTCACCAATGGCGACAGCAGTAGGTGTCCTTCGTTCTCTGACCGGCAACGGCTGTGGGATAAAATTGGAGGGTGCTTCTCACTCCTCGTCGTCGTCTGATGCTTTTGGCATCGGCGGTGTGCCTCACTGCCGCTGAAGATGGAGGCTCGACGGTGGTGCCACGGCGGACATAGGGCAACTCCGGCGAGGCCCTTTTAGCTAGAATTGAGCTGGAAAATTGGTACCCTCTTGCTCCTCTCTTCATGCTGAGTCCATAGACACCAAAATCACGTCGATTGGTGGTCGGACGGAGGAGAAATCAGCTCCAAAAAATATTGGTCTCACCGCCACTTTGGGCAATGCGTGGGCCTTCCTCCGACAATGTTTTGGGCTGCTCGGCACACCGTTGAGCTCAGCTCGTCGAGAGCTTTCCAACGGTGTAGGAGGTGTCGAAAACGGAGCTTGAATTCTCAAACTAGTTTTTGAGGAGAGAGAGAGAAAATGTAGAGAGAGAAAGTAGAGAGAGAGTGCTAAATTATCCCAAATTTCCCTTTTTTTTTCTCTCTCTTTACTTTTATATAAATTTTGTGATCTACGCAGTCTAATTTTGTACTGCGTGACCTTAAACAGTCTAATTCTTACACTGTATTATTTTCACAGTGTAATTTTCATATTGTAGAATTTCATCAGTGTATTTTCTTACACTGCATTATTTCCATACCGTATAATTTATATGTTATTATATAGTATTTTTCCTTAAATTGCATTTTTCATCTTAATGTAATCCTTAATTTAATGCATTTTAATGCACTCAAAAATTATCTGTCATTACAATCTAAAACTGAAACAAAGTAAAAGATTAAGAACCAAAATGAGACTTTTTGAATGTTAAGGTGTAAGGCTAAACTTCAGGGATTGTCAGTGAAATTAACTCTTCATCACAAGTAATAATAATAATAATAATAATAATAGTAATTACAAAAATTCTTCGTCAACCATATACTTTGTAACACTATGCCTCCAAACTTTAAGACGTAACCTCAAGGGTGGAGCCAAAAATTTTTTTAGGGAGACAAAAGTTAAACCAAAATGTCAAAGAAAAATAAGCGTTTAAATCTATAATTTTTTTCCTTTTAAAACTCTTTTTCTTTTCTTTTTTTTTTCTTTTTTTACCTTTTCTAATCTATTTTTACCTTTTATTTATTCTTTTAAATGAATCAAACCTCCAGTATCCACAAAAGTACAAACTTCTATAGTAGTTAGTTAATTTTTGCTTTAATTGGGACTTTAATTTTGAATTGTTAGTATACCTAGAAGTTAAAATTAAGGTATTATTTAAGTATTTAAAATGTTTTATAAAATATGAGTATATATAAATTAAAATTTGGAATATAATGAAAAATATTTTAAAAACATGTATAAAAAACTACAATAAAAAATTTCTAGAGGGGCAATTGAAAAAAAAAAGTGTAAGAAAAGTTTTTGAGGGAATCAAAATGTAAAGGAGCTTGTTGGGCTCAAGGGTGATGTGACTGTAAAAGTGTATATTTTACAAGGATTGAATCAATTATTTACGCTTTTATTTCTTGTTAAATCCTCTAATTAATAGCATTTTGTGTTAGTTAGTATTTTTATATCTTAGCATGTAAATATGTTTAAAAACGTGTTTTAGCATGTTTTTATGTTAAAGTATATTTTTGATAATTTTTAGAGTCGTTTCTGTGTGTTAAATATTTGTTTTATGTTCAATCAATAAAAAACACTAATTTTCGTTAAGTAATTTTATTTTCAATCTTAATGAATTTTATAGTGTGTTTTGAGGGTACAATATGTTGTAATATATTTTTAATAATTTCTAAAAATATTTTTACATCTTAAGTAGTGTTTTCGGTATAACCGAATTAGCTTTGTATCATAATTAGTTTTTAGTTGTGCATTTTTAGTTTATTTTTTATTTTTAAAAATTATTGAAAATATTATGTTTATAAAATAATTAATTTTAGTGTGTTTTTTAATTTTAGATTTGAAATTTAAAAGAAAAACAGAACAAAACAGTAGAAAAATAGACAAAAATAGGCCATAAGTGCAAATAGTACCTACATCAATGCTGCATCAACAAAAAAAAAAAAAAAAGTTTAACAACCTATGCAATTTGGCAAGTTGAACGTAGAAAAAACGAAACAACAACAAACAAAAGTAATAATAAAATAATAATTAAAATATTAATACGATAAAATAAAATAATGAAAAAAATCTAAATGATGCCATTTATTGGCCTATAATAGGGGGTTTCTCTGTTGTTCTTCATCACCCCCTTCTTCTTTCTTTTCTTCATTTGAAGCTCAGTAGTCTTCGTTTTTTGGAGGAGATACTACTAAAGTACTCCTCCGACCCCACTAAAAATAATAAAATAATATCTAAATTAGTGTAAAAAGTCTGGTGAGGCAGAGAGATGATCCTGTATGCATAGTACTCTGATATAGTTTTTAATTATTTATCTGTGTCACAATGTTTATATTTTTATGGAATAAATTATATTTTTCATATTTTGAACAATTATTGTTAATGTTGTTATGTTGCCCATTTTTACATAAATTCAGTCATTTTTTTTATGTAATTTAATTTTGTTGTAAAATTAATATTAATAATAATGAAATGATACTTAACTTTAGGGAATGTCTTATACGGTAATATGACTTGTTATATTGTCCATTTTAGATATTTCATAAGATAAGGGTTTGTCGAAATTAACGTAAAAATTTGTTCTATTAAAATATGCTTTTTGATTTGTTATTATCTTTTTTATCTTAAAATTATATTAATTATAATTATAGTGATAATGATTATAATTTTACCTAATTATTTGTGAAAGGTGGATATTTAGCTATTTTTTATAAAAAAATTCTTACTGCATTATATCTTGCTATATCATCGCTTTATGTTGACTTATAGAAATAATAAATATGCTTGTTATTAATGAAAAAATATATAATAAATCAAATGCTTTAGATGATTATTAATTAGAGTTAAAATTCTATACTAATTATGAAATATACAAGGGATTTTCAAAGCTTTACCATTTTAAAATCTTGTTAAAAATTGTTAAAAATAATTATTTTCTTTTAAATTTTGTTTGTAAAACCCTTGCCATTTTAAACTATGAATTTGTTAATCTCTTAAATTCCCACCTCCCTATAGATACGATCGCCCTTCCTATACTACAAGCGACTGCATTCTCACACTATTCACTATTCATAGAAAATTAAAAATTAAAAAAATCTAAAAAATAAAAAATATTTGTTTTTAAATTGTTGTTTGTTATTTTTATGTTTAGATTTCAGTTTTTGAACTTAAAAATAAAATTTCATAAAACTTTAGATCTAGGTTTTTCATGAAAATAAATTGTGATTTTGTGAAAAGTGTTTTTTAAGGAAGTTCTGTTTGGAGACTAGTGCTAGTTCAGAAACCTTTCGCATAACTAGTTATTTTTGAAGATTCTTCCAACACCAATCATTCGAGGAATGTTGTTCTGACTAGATGTTGGTTTTTAACGAGGCCTCGTCTTATCAATATTTTCTAAGAACATTTTTAAAGTATATAATTCTCAAAACCTGCAAAATAAATAAGGCAGATGCTTTTCACTCACTATTTTATTCTCCCCAAATAAAAAAAAAAGTTAAGCATATCCTCTTTTTTTTGGATTCCCTTCTTGTATATTCAAAATAATATATAAAAAATTTAAAATTAAAAAAATTAAAAAAAACCACATAGAGTTAATGCTTCGACATATCGACAAACTAGGCCGATTTGTTAAAGTTCTAAACTTAGGAAATCCTAGTTAGGAATCATCGAATTTTTCTCCATATTCTTCAATTTCGTCAACCACTTTTTTGAACCGGTTAGTGATAGTGCAAGTCGGTGAGAATCCTCAAAGAATCTTGATGAAAAATTTCATGCACCTAACTTGCACCACCATTCCTTCATGTGTTGTGTTTTCACCAAATCTTCTACAACAAGACTTGAAGCCTGGCATGATTAAACTTTTGCCAACCTTTTTTAGGTTAGAAAGCGACAATCTTTATATTCATATTCGTTGATTTGAGGAAGTTGTTTTTATTTTCCACAACCATCCTGATATTGCTGATTCCAGCAAATTGAAATTCTTTCCTTTCTGTCTAAAAGATAAAGCCAAAAGCTAGCTTTATTCTTAAAGACCTTAATCCATCGAATCATGGGATGACATGACAACTACTTTCTTTCATAAATATTACCCATATCAAAAGACAAACAATCTCAAAAAATAAATTTTGGCTTTTTCTCAGAACTATCATGAAGATTTCTATAAAGCTTGGGAAAGGTTCAAAGATTTGTGAAGTCAATGTCCTTACCATGGTTACGAGAATTGACGTCTTATCAGCTTCTTTTACAAAGGACTCACAAGTCATGATCATCAATATTTGGAAGTGATGTGCAATGGAAAATTTTTGCACAAGAATCCTAAAAAGGCCTAGGAATTTTTTGATGAATTTGTTGAGAAGGTTCATTTGTAGGCTAAATTAGATACTTCTCATAATATTAATAAGTTTGAATCATTTGGAATTGATCAAATGAGTGAAGAAGATAACTATAACCTTAGAGTTCAAGTTGAAAATCTTACAAAGGAGATAGAAATCCTCAAAGCAAGAAATAAGAGAGCAAGTTAGGCCTTCACAAGAGCTTAATCGCAAGGAACAAATTTTACGAATGGCAAGGTTGAGCAACAACCATAAGACTATCATGCTTATCAAGAAATGATAGGAGTATACCAGGAACAATATAATACCTTAGGGACATAGGACATATCATAAGCCTTATACTCCTTATCCCAAAACTTACAATTACGATGGAAGAAATAATTTGAATTTCGACAGGAGGAATGTAAACCAAGCATATTTATATCAATAGGGAAATGACCAAGAAGTACATCCAAGGGAATATGTTGTTCCTCAACATGATTCCTACCTATCAAATAAATCTCTTAAGGAGTTATTGCAAGAATTCATTAAAGCATAAAGCAAGTCAAATTAGAAGTTTGAAGTTGTTTTCACACAATTGGCAAAAGGCAGTAATGAATTCAAAAGTCAAATTTTAAGATTAACTGAAACTTTAGCCACTTGTGAACATGAAAATGGTCATCTCAAACTAAGGTTATATCAAAAGGACAAAACATGATACAAACCTCTAACACTGAAGAGAAGAATGATGAAGAGGTTAGTTATGTTGCCACTCACAGTGGAAAATCATTAGAAAATTCAACAAACATCGCAGACATGAATAGTGAACAAGTTGTTCCACAAAGATAAAAGGAAGTGAATAAACTTTCGATAAAGGCTCCATTCCCTTAAGCTCTTCAATCCACTAGGAAAGTATCAAAAAATTATGAAAATTTTTTGAAAACTTGAAGCAAGTTTGGATCGACCTTCCTCTGTTGCAAATAATCAAACAAACGCCGGCTTATGCCAACGTTACGAAAGACTTGTGCTTTGTGAAAAAGGAAGTACAACATCACAAAGATTGCAATTTTGACTGAGCAATTAACTGCAATTCTTAAGCAAAGAACACTGATCAAGTACAAAGATCTTAGTTGCCCCATAATCATTTGTCATATAGGAACCCATGAAATCACTCAAGCCTTGTTAGACTTAGGAGCGAGCGTCAATCTCATCCTTATTCAATTTACTTGCAATTGGGACTTGGAGACATCAAACCCACATCTATGGTCTTATAATTGGTAGACTAATCGATCAAGGAATCACAAAGAATAATAGAAGATGTTTTGTTGTAAGTTGATAAGTTCTATTACCTCATGGATTTTCTCATCTATGATACTCCATGTGAGGTGAATATGGAATCAAAAATTCTTGTCACCCTCAGAAGACCTTTTTTAGCCACAACTAATGCTGTCATCAACTGTAGAAATGGTCTCATAAAAATCACTTTTGGAAATGTGTCTCTTGAAGTGAGTGTTTTCCATAATGGGAAGCAATTTCAAAGCAATGATGAGGGTTTGTACATTAAAATCATTGACAAAGCTATTCAAAAAGAATTTTTAATGCGAACTGATGTGCTTGAAGAAATCTTCCAAAGTTTTGATCTTGAAAATCCCGATCTTATTTTTGAAATTCTCAAATAACCACTGGACAAAGGAACAAAGTTTTGGCAACAACGTTTTAAAAAGTTGTTGCTAGAAGGAGAAAAGCCAAAACCATCCACTAAAGAAATCTTGAAAGTTAAGTTAGAGCTAACTTTTTGAAGGACTAAAACATGAACTTCTAGGAGCAGATGATTCTTTTCCTATTATTATCTCATCCAAACTCAATGAATCTCACAAGCAACAGTAAACCAACATGTTGCATGATCATAAAACTACATTGGGTTGGCCAACACCTAGTGTTAAGGTTATTAGTCTCTTGATTTACTCTCATCATATTCATTTAGAAAAAGGTGCTAATCCAAGAAGAGAACCTTAAAGAAGGTCGAACCCAACAATGAAAGAAGTTGTAAAAAATGAAGTTTTGAACCTGTTAAATGCATGTATTATTTACCTCATTGTAGACAGTAAATGGGTTAGTCCAACTCAAGTTGTACCTAAAAAATCAGGTGTAATTGTAATTGAAAATGAGAAAGGAGATCTTGTTTCGACAAGAATTGTCACTAGATAGCGCATATGCATTGACTATTGTAAGTTGAACGCTGCCACTTAGAAGGATCATTTCCCACTCCTATTCATTGATCAAATCTTAGAATATGTAACTAGTAATCCTTTCTATTGCTTTCTCGATGGATATTCAAGATGCTTTCATATAGAGATAACATTAGAAGATCAATAAAAGACTACGTTTACATATCCTTTCAGTACTTATGCTTTTCGATGTATGCCATTTGGACTTTGCATTGCTTAAGTTACCTTTCAAAGATGCATGATGAGCACTTTTAGTGACACAGTTAAGAAGATTATGGAAGTTTACATGGATGATTTGACTGTCTTTGGTGATTTATTTGATACATGCTTGCTCAACTTGGAAGTTGTTTGAAAAGATGTAAAGAAAAAGGTCATGTGTTAAACTAGAAAAAAATGCCATTTTATGGTTCCATCAGGCATAGTTCTTGGACATATTATCTCTGAAAGAGGGATTGAAGTTGATCTGGATAAGATTAAACTTATTTCGAACATGGCCACTCCTAAGGCTGCTATAGATGTTTGATCTTTTCTTGGACATTTTGGATTTTATCGAAGGTTCATTCAGAATTTTTTAGCCATATCAAGATCATTGGGTAACCTTCTACTAAATGATGTAGTGTTCAAATGGACAAAAGAATGTGAATAATCTTTCTGAACATTGATATCTAAATTGACCTCTAGACCTGTCATGCAATCCTCTAATTGGAGTTTACTATTTTAAATCATGTGTGATGTAAGTAATTACGCTATAGGATCTGTTTTGGGACAACAAATAGAAGGAAAACCCTTTGTAGTATGCTACGTAAGTAGAACTTTGAATAGTGCTCAAATGAATTATTCAACCACTAAGAAAGAGTTCCTTGTTGCAGTATTTGCTTTTGACAGGTTTCATTCATATTTGATCTGTTCATCAATCACTGTCTTCACTGACCATTCAGCCTTTAAATATCTCTTTGCTAAAAAGGATGCTAAGGCCTGACTTATTAGATAAATTCTTCTTTTACAAGAGTTTAATTTGACCATTTAGGATAAGAAAGAAGTTAAGAATGTGATAGCTGATCATTTATCTCATTTAGGATTTAATGATTTTGTTGATGGCCCACCAACAAATTTCCTGATAAACATCTGTTCCCTGTCACCAAGTTACCTTGGTACACACACATTGTCAATTACTTGGCAACTAGAGAAATTCCATCTGCTTGGAATTTGCAAGACAAAAGAAAGTTTTTAGTTGAAGTTCGTAACTTTTACTAGAATAACTCTTACCTTTTCAAATACTGTTGTCATCAAATCATGAGACATTGTATTCCTGAGGATGGAGTGTGTAATGTCTTAAAACTCTCCAATAATGATGCATATGGTGGTCATTTTTTTGCAAAGAAAACTGCTGCAAAGATTCTACAGTGTGGTCCTTATTGGCCCACTTTGTTCAAAGACACTTATCACTATTGTCATTCTTGTGAAAATTGTCAAAAGTTAAGTACTTTGTCTCATCGCCATATGATTTCTTAAAACCCAATTATCACAATACAGATTTTTGATTACTGGGGAATAGACTTTATGGAACCCTTTTCAATTTCTTCTAGGGACTTTTACATCCTCCTTGATATGAAGTATATTTCAAAATAGGTTGAAGTAGTATGTTGTTACCAATGATAATGCAAGGTTCAAGATGTTGTGCGCTATAATTAGTGATCAAGGTACACATTTTTGCAATCGTTTTTTTTGAAGCTCTGATGCAAAAGTACAGTGTGTTTTATAAAGTTTCAATTGCTTATCATCCACAGACAAATGGTCAAGCTGAGTTTGCAAATAGGGATATCAAACAAATCTTGGAAAAAATAGTGAACCCAGATCATGAAGATTGGTATTCACGTCTTCAAGACACACTTTAAGCATAAAACATAGCTTACAAAGCTCCTTTAGGAATATCTTCCTATAGGCATGTTTTTGAGAAAGCCTATCATTTACTTGTATAACTTGAACCTAAAGCTTATTGGGCTATTAAAGCCTTTAACTTTGATCATTTACCTATAAGCAAAGCCCTTAACTTTGCTCTAAACCTAAAGAATTGAGGAATGATGCTTATGACAACTCATGGATCTATAAGGCAAAAATAAAAGCATTTCATGACATGCAGATCCTGAGGAAGAATTTTGAGCCAAATCTATCGGTTCATCTTTATGAATCCCATCTCCACCTTTACCCTAATAAGTTAAAATCACGATGGACTGGTCCATATGTTGTAAAATTGGTTTTTCCTGATGGTATCATTGAAATAGAAGATTCGGATAATGGAAGAATACTTAGAGTAAATGACCAAAGATAGAAAAGCTACATAGAACGGATAACTACGCCTGAAGAGATCATTCCCATTGCTTCGGTTTACTAAACCAAAGTCGTTTCTTTCACTTTCACTTGTACATATTATTTTTGTGCTTTGTTTTTTTTTTTTTTAATTTTGTTAGACTAAGTATTTCTTAAATTTTGATTAAAAAAGCCACGAAAGTTAAAATTAAAAAATAAAAAATAATTCATTTAAAATGGCTGAGATTAAGGAGCATATGATCAATTGTGATTAGTAAGTATTTTGTACGTGAGGCCTCTTGAAATTCATTTTGAAAAATTTGAGGATGAAAGTGATTTTGATTTTTGAAACAAAAAATAAAGTCTTGAAAATTTGACTTTAAAAGACTTGGTTTGTAATATATTGTTGTTGTGTATTTTAGTTTGTGTAGTTTGGTTTGTTAAGTTTGCCATACAGATCATCTATGTAGTTGTGCTAATTTAAGTAATATTTTTGTTGCTCTTACTATCTTTTTACACATTGGGGACAATGTATAATTTAGGTTGGGGGAGAGGGTTTTATGTCAAAATTTTTTTATTTTTGCTCCAATTTTGTGTGTCATCTAATTTTTTTTGTTTTTTTGTATTATAAAAAAGAAACTTAAAAAATATTTTGTAATATATGTAAATATTTTTGTTTGGTGATTTACCCCCTATCCAATGATGAAATCGAAGGTTATATTCTTTGTCATGGCTTGTGGTAAAAATAAAATATTGCTTAAGTTTATGTTAGTTTCTTGTGTTAGTCTCACATTTAGGTTGTGATTTTTCCCAAATCTTGAGCCTTTAATCTTGAAATTTGATTTGTTATACTAATTTAAAGACTATCTATATTAATATAAATCTGGTTTATTTTTATAAAATCTTATAATTTGTTTGAATCTCTCTAGAGGCGAAATCCTAGGTAACACTAAGCTATGGATATAATTTAGGCTCGTTTGAGCTTTTCACACTTGTCTATTTAAATTCTATATCTCTAATCACCATGTTGTGTTTAATGTTCTTTTATATTTGTCACCAAATAAATTTTAGCTTAGCCTTTAAATAAATTCATAATCCTTTCCTTTACCTTTCACTCATAAAACATTTGATCATTTAAATGCAATTAGAGTTATGACAATTTTATGGGAGGTTGGGTAGGGTTAAAAAATTTTGTCTATTAAGAAAGTTAGTCTATTCTAATAATTTGTTTTGATAATCTGTTGTGAAACTCTATAATTCAGTTACTATGTAAGTTTGTAATTTTCAATTTTTTATTTCAATTAAAAAAGAAAAAAGGAAAAATTCAAAAAGAGAGACAAAAATTCAAAAAAAAAAAAAAAAGAGAAAAGAAGTTATAAAAATGTTGAATAAAAGTTTATGATAATGAAAATTTTATTTAAGTTCGGATTTGTTACTTGAGAATTAGATTATACATTTTTAAAATTCAAGAATTTTGTAAATGTTTTATGCGTGAACTTAGCTTCAAATGTATCTTTCATCTTACCCTCTACCCTAGCCTTACACTACAAGCTGAATAAAGTTCTAATGATTTTTAATGAAATGTTATACTACATTAGTGGAGCGTGTGATGAAAAACAAACTTATTAGATTTCATTAAAATAAATTAGTTTATATTAATGTAAATTAATCTAGTCAGCATACATTGATTAGTGAAAGAAAGCAACATATGGGAAAATCTATCTTAAATATGAGGCGTGCTCTTGAATGAATCATAAACTTGATTAATATTTGCATTTTTACTTTGGGGCATGAATTTGAGATAACTACTAAGAAATCTATACAAGGAGTCACCAGCTTTTGAAAAATTAGACCTTTGGTTTGTTTTTAAGCTTTATCACTTTAATTGCTACGAATTAGTAATAAGCTAGTTGGGGGTGTAATGACACTATAAAAGTGTATATTTTATAATGCTTGAATCGTTTATTCATGCTTTTATTTCTTATTAAATCCTCCAATAAATAGCATCTTTATGTTAATTATTATTTTTGTGTCTTAGCATACAAATATGTTTAAAATAATATTTTTAGTGTGTTCTTATGTTTAAGTATGTTTTTGATAATTTTTAGCCTCCTTTTCTACTTGTTAAATATTTGTTTTCTATTCAATTGGTAAAAACCTCTAATTTTTGTGAAGTAATTTTATTTTCATTCTTAATGAGTTTTATAGTGTGTTTTAAGGTTACAAATGTGTTGTAATATATTTTTAGTTATTTCTAAAAATATTTTTATGTCTTAAATAGTATTTTCAGTATAACCGAATTAGCTCTGTACCATATTTTTATATTAGTAAGTTTTTGTGCACTTTTTGGTTTATTTTTGAGTTTTAAAAAGTTTTGTAAATATTATATTTGTAAAATAATTAATTTTAGTGTGTTTGTTAATTTCAGATTTAAAATCTGGAAGAAAAACAAAGCAAAACAGTGGAAAAATACATAAAAATAGACAACAAGTGCGAATAATGTATGTATCAATGCTGCATCAGCATGGCATAAAAAAATGTTTAACTTGCACAATTTGGCAAGTTGAATGTAGAAAAAATGAAACAATGACAAAAGTAAAATAAAATAATAATCAAAATATTAATATAATAAAATAAAATAGTAAAAAAATATATAAATAGTGCCATTTATTGGCCTATAAAAGGGGGTTTTCTTGTCTTTTTTTCATCATCCCTTTCTTCTTTCTTTTCTTCATTTGTTGAGCTCTTGGCTCAGTAGTCTCCTCTTTTAGGAGGAGATGCTACTAGAGCACTCCTCCGATCTCACTAAAAATAATAAAATAACGTTTAACTTAATGTGGAGAGTCTGGTGAGATAAAGAGATGATCTTGTATGCATAGTATTTTGGTATGGTTTTTAACTCTATATCTATGTTGTAATGTTTATATTTTTATAGAATAAATTTTATTTTTCATGTTTTTAACAATTATTGTTATTATTGTTATGCTGCCCATTTGTACATAAATTCAATTATATTTTCTTTATGTAATTTAATTGTGTTTCATAATTAATATTAATAATAATGAAATAATGCTTAATTTTATGGAATGCCTTTTACTACATTATGACTTGTTATATTGTCAATTTTAGATATTTTATAAGACGAGGCTCTTTTCAAAATTAACGTAAAAATTTATTCCATTAAAATATAATAATTTTGATTTGCTATTATTTTTTCTATCTTAAAATTTTATTAATTATAATTGTAGTAACAGTGGCTATAATTTTTGTAATTAGTGTAACTAATCACTAGTAAGAGATGGTTATTTTGCTATTTTTTTATAGGAAAACTCTCACTACATTATAGCTTGCTATATTGTCGCTTTAGGTTGACTTATAGAAATCGTAAATGTACTTGTTATTAATGGTGAAAGATATAACAAATCAAACGTTTTAGATGATTATTAATTAGAGTTAAATTCCATACCAGTTACGAAACATACAAGGGATTCTCAAAACTTTACCGTTTTAATTTTATGTTTTAAAATCTTGTTAAAAATAGTTGAAAATAATCATTCTTTTAAATTTTGTTTGTAAAACCCTTGCCATTTAAAACCATAAATTTGTTAATCTTTCAAATTTCCACCTCCATATAGATATGACTGCCTTTGCATATAGAGAAACATTTTTCGCTATACATCAGGGAGCATCAAGTAGCTTCACCCTTGTGCAACCCTGATCAATGAAATATTAATAAGAAACCTCTTTGACGTATGAATTTGAACATAAATGACACAATATTATACAAATAATAGGATTGTTAAATAGTTTAATGAACGATTACATTGTTGACTTATCCTAATGTAGTCACATGATAGTGAAAAGAGAGATTATTTGTGTTAGAAAAATCTTTAAGGTTTTCTAACTTATATTTTTTAACAAAAAAAAATTTAAATTATACTAGCTTTTTATATTCAAATTAGTTTACAATGTGATAAAGTTACCAAAATACTCCTATATTATGTATGAAATCTTAATATGACCAAGTTCTATTAAAAGTTCTTACAAAAAGAGTTTTTTGTAATTATGTTTTAAAATTCGAAGCCATAATGTTATAAGGACTATAGTTGGGAATGGATTTTTGTAATTAATCCAAAAAAAGTTTCACCACCTTTACTTTGTATATCTCTTAGATTTTAAACTTAGGGGCACAAACTTCCCACCCTGATATAATTTCTTTTGAGCCTTCGTATAATTAACAATTCTTTTATACTTAATTAATTTTTGTGCCATAAGTTTTGAAATTTTTTAACATTTGACACTTGCATTGTGTTTGATAAAACAATTCAAACTCATGAGTTCAAACCGGCCACGTTTTAAAGCTTTCATATGTTACATTTAAAGCAAAATTATACTATTGTGTAAAACTCTCACATGTTACAGTGTTTGAACTCATTTTTTGAGGTCAAACTTATCTATCAAATACCTAATAGATTTTCAAATTAAGAATTTGGATACTCAGGTCCATAAGCTTTTGATGTGTTGGCATTATTGCTTCTTATTTTAAGAATTTAGACATTTAGTTCCTGAAACCTTAATGTGGAGCTCTTTTTATAAAGAAGTTTTGAAACCTTGGGTTGGCAAAATCTTGAGTCCATAATTCCTAGTCTAACCCACTAAACAAACGAGCCCTTTAATCTACTAGCACTGCTAGTCCTCAACTTAAGAGTTCAACCACTTAGGTCCTCAAACTTTTAGTATAAGTTTTCATCTATAAATAATGTTAAAATGCCTATCATAAAGTTAATTTTTTTTAATTAATGATTGTTGATGACTGATTTTGTACCACACACTTTTGGAGGCCTAGGCCTAGAATCCCGTCCTTTGACATGAATAACGACAATTTTAAGAGTTGACTCGCTGTGGCCTTAGACTAGAGAACACTGATCTCACAGTTCCTACAATGACAGTTTAACCATTGATTTACTTTGTGATGACAATTCTTTCTCCTCCTTATATCAAAAAGGGAGAGAAAAGATGAAACACACTAGAAAAATTGAAACTTGTTGCACTATATTCTTGGTTTACTCTTTTTGTAGGCAAATATAATCTTGTGTTTTGGATTTTATAGACAGTTGTGACATTTGTTTCATAGATGCCAGTGATATATGATTTTTGATAATAAGGATGCCAAAAGGGGAGATTATTAGGATTTTTAATCCTATTTTGGTGTTGTCATCTATTATCACAAATATGTATGCTTTTGTGGTGATATTTGGATTTATTTGATGAATATTTTTAGAACCCTTTTTATTGATTTTCCTGTTTATTTTCATTATTGGTAATAAATTTTGACTTTTTAAAAAAGAAAACTACTTCTTTTTAGTTGGTATCTTTTTGTGAAAAGTTTTGTGAGTAATATTGGGTATTTCTTTAATTTATTCAGATCTATTTAATTAAAATTTTCCTAATAAAATTTGAAATAATATTTGAACAGAAAGGAAACTGAAAGCATTGACTTTCATGCTTTGTTTCTAATTTATATTTTCTGATTGCAGGAAATGCCCGTCTATCTACACAGTCAAAGCGCAGAGATACCTATCAAGACAGCTTTTGACAAAGTAGTTCAAACTTTCTTGATGTGTTTTTAAGCGTAGATTTGACAGCTAGGATCGATTTCAATCATATTCGACCCTAGACTTTGAAAAACGAATTTGGACACTTCTTTAGGGCTAGACTTTGCCTATTTAAAAGATCACATATTGTGGTTCATTTTTAAAGCTTCATTGTGAGGGAAAATCCAAGTAAAAACCTTAGTGTTTTAGACTTTAATACATTACTCTCATCCTCGTGTTGCCTTAGCACATTCGTTCCAATCCAGAAGGTCTGAGGAGGATTGTTAGGGGTTGAAGGCTCAGAGTATGTCAGTTGGACAAAACGCAAGCAAAGACGGCTTAGAGTAGGACGAGAAGTTTGAAAAAGGGTGAGCTGCAGAAGGAGTATCGTGGGTTCCAAGTTGGTGTAGATTCTAGGCACTCTTGTAATTTAAAACTTTGGAACCATAATTCGGTATAATGGATCATTCTTATCTCTGGTGTGAATAGTACTTGTGGTTTTTTGTCACAAGAGTTTTTGGCCATGTAAATAACAATATCACTATGTTCGTTTATTTTTCAACATTTTACTTACCACAACAAATTACTTTTGGTTATTGTTCAAACAAGGTATCGTTAATGTATTTTGCGCGCATAGAACATCGTTTGTTCTGTTTGTTAGGTCTAATACTTCTAATTTTCAACTATCAACAACAACAACTCTCTTTCTTTCCTCTAGCTTTTCTTTATAGAAAACTAATTTTTGAGCTCAGTTTAAACTTATTCCTCTTGCCTAGGCCTTAGCCTATAGTTTTACTACAGTTCCACTGATTATCAATAAAAAATAAGAAATTTTTATAAATACCATCTTTTTAAAACTTAATTTTTATAAATACAACAAATATTTAAATACGGCACAACTTAAATATAGAATATAAATGATAATGTGGAACAACTTTTTAAACTATAACATGAATAAACACAATTTTTAAAAGTATGGCATCACATATAATTTTCTTCTAAACAAAGTGAGACCTTGAATTTAAATTACACCTTGCCTCAAGGCTAGATTGAGGCCTCAATGCCAAATTTGAATGCCTCTCACTGAGGCGAGCCTCAAGGCGCAAATTTATTGTACCATGCTAGAGATAAATTACCATATAATTTTTTATTGTCAATTTCTAAAACTAGAATTTTCTTTTTAATTGATGTTACATGGAGGAACAAATATCTCCAAAAAGTTTTCTAAAGATGATAAAGATACTCTAGTACCAGTACAATCAGAAATTCTCTTTTCTAAAGTAATAGCCGACAGAATAATAAGACATTCAACCAAAAGAAACCAAGATGAACTTCATGAACAAACACATTTAATCATCATTTGGCTCTTTTGGGCTGGTTGGGCTTAAACAAATTACTAACTTGCAAAAAATCTTAGAACTATTGTCAATGATGGAAACTATGCCAAGAACAAAATAGTCAAATAATAATCAATTTAGTTAGGATACTATTTCTTTAGATTCATTTGTCATTTATACATTAACTGTCTTTTTGCAAAAATGAAATTAAATTAAACGACAAATCAAAACTTCTCTTCTTTGTTCTTGTTTTGTGTTCCAAACCGAGGTCATCAAGCATATAAAATAAATTTTTTTTTGTGAATCAAAAAAAAAAAAAAAAAAAAAAAAAAAACACAGAGGAGAGTTCAAAGCCATGCTTACAAAAAAAACTCAAAAAAACAAAAGTCCAGTCCTTTTATCAATATATTACAGAGAAAAAACCATTCTTTTTATCAAATATACTTCTATCCTTTTATCAACTATGATAAGAAATTAAACAGTTAAAGACTTCAAATAAACGCTTATTGTTATTGCCAAAGTTCAAGAGAGAAAAACCACCCATTGTCAGTTCCATTTGGTCTCATCAGATGAAGTTTAAAGGGGGTCGTTTCAGTAATTTACGTGTCTTCCTAGCTCACCATCATTCAAAGGAAGATTTGAAGATTTTTTGCATGCTTCCTTGGGGGATTTGGCTAAATAGGAGCAAGTCATTATTTGAAAATGCCTAGCGGTCAGCACAAGAGGTTGTTGAGTCAGCGGGACATCTACTTGGATATTACTTGAGCTGTGGAAGAACGAAGAAAATTGTTGAGAGGCCTGCAACTCTGAAGAGGAAAAAATGATTGCTAATCAAGGCCAGGTCACAATAAAGTCGACGTCGTTGTGAAAGAAGGTGAAGATTTCATTGGTGTTAGTATTGTCGCTAGGAATGAAGATTGGTCTGTCCTTTTGGCTGCTGCAAAGAAGATTGATGGCTGCTTTTCTCCTCATCTAGGTGAGTGCATTGTAGCAAGGGAAGGTGTGACTCTAGCTATGGAATCGGGTTTTTAGAATTGGGTTATCGAATCTGACGCCATCAGTGTGGTCTGTGCAGTCCAAGAACCTGTTTCTAGATCACTGGATTCAAATATAATCGGTGATGTACAATATAATTTGTCTTTAGCTTCTTGTGCTTCAATTTGTTACGTTTATCATTCCGGGAAGACCATAGCCCACATGCTAGCTGCTTATATTTTCCCCAAGTATGTTGAAATGCTTTGGCGCGACCCCGCGTCGTTCACTCCTGTTGGTTGTCACGACCTCCAGTATTACCTTCAAAGGAGATTTTTGCAATACCACAGGAAATGAGAAGCGTCGAAGAGCATCATGAAAAGCGCACCATAAGTGAATTTTGATTTTACTTGGGACCCCACAACTTAATAGCTTGTTCTATCAATAAGCATAGCCGCTTCGAGTAGAGCCCCCAACAAATCACCATCCATCTCCGCCCTATATCTTGACTTGATCCAATAACAGCGTTTGCTATCAAAATGCCAACGAAGAATATCGTCCCCACCCTAAAGACTTAAGGGAATACTCAAGATTATATTACATCAACCTCCCAAAAGATGTCCATTAATTTACGAACATCCCATATACCATTCAAAATAAACTTTTCAATCTTCAACTCCCATACTTCTTCCGAAGGTATTGTGATTGGTTTGAATAATAGAGGCTGAGGGAGCCATGGATCGCCAAAAGCCTTGCCATTAGAGCCGTTTACAATTTTCCATCTAATTCCTTTTTTGAGGAAACCTTGTCCCCTGATGACACTCCACCAACATAAGAAGCGTTATGGCCAACCAAAGCCTCAAGAAAATTAATGAAGTCGAAGTACTTTGCTTTAAGCACCCGAGCCATATGCGAGCTAGGACTCGTTAAAATCCTCCAACCTTGCTTATCAATAAGAGCATGGTTAAAAGCCAATAAATTTCAGAATCCTATACCACCATCCATTATGGCCTTGCAAAGTTTCTTCCAATGGACCCAATGAATCTTCCAATCATCCAAGGCCCCTCCCCAAAAAAACTAAGCAAAGAGCGACTGAAGATCATCACAAAGCATAGAAGGCTATTTACAAACACTCATGGGGTAAGTGGAAGTAGCTTGGGCATCAACCTTTTTCAAAATCTCCCTAACTCCCACAGAGAATTATTTTCCCTTCCACAGTTGTAATTTCTTCCAGACTTTCTCTAGCCACTATTAAATACTCTTCTCTTATTAAGGCTGACAAAAGCCGGAAGTCCCAAACAGAAATCATGAGACACTCCATCCACAAGCCCCAATAAATTCAAGAAATTGCTCCTAATATCAACTAGAAAATTTGGGCTAAACATAATACTTGAGTTCTAGAGGTTTATGGCGGCTTGCACCAAAGGTCGCTCATACACCTACAAAACATTTTTAATGGCTTGGCAACTTTGCTCATCAGCTTTGCCAAAGAGAATGCTATTGTCAACGAACAAGAAGTGATTTATTTTTGGGGCACTCCTTGTACAGAATTCGTCGGGGAATAACAGCAAACGGTTAGAATTCTAATTTTGGCCCATGTGTTATGAAAAAAAAAAAAAAAAAAAAAACCAACTTCAACGGTAAATAACTGCCTCTCTTCCTCAACCGTGTGATGGTCACGGTTATAAATATTTTTGGGTCCCTGAGCACACGACATAAGAAAAACACACACCATCTAAGATTATTGGTAGTGCTCAGAAAATTTTCAAAAACAACACTGGGAAATTTGTTCAAAACAGAGCAAGATAAAGACAATGACAGGAGGTAATATTTTCACGATCCAATTTTGCTTCCGTTGCATTATGGTTACAATATGTATATCATTTGGTATCCGAGCCCAATATCTCTGCCTTGTCTTTGGCTCTGTGTTCAATATATGTATATATACATATACAATCAAAAATTTTGAAAATCAAAGTTTGTAATTTAATGCATTTTCATAAAAATATGATTAGAAATCATTTGGAAATTCGATTTCTATGTTTTCTGTGATTTTTGGCTTTAATTTTGGTGTTCAAAACGTGAAAATTCAAACAGGTTACGAACTGGGTCGCAAAATGGGCAAAACAGGTCAACAGAACCCATTTTCGGGTGAAGAAGACGACCTGCAAACGACATGTCGTTCAAAGCATAAAGGGGGCGTTTTCATCACAGTGAAACAGCATGTCGTTTCAATCCATGGGGATAAAAACGACATGTCGTTTATACCAGTGAGGGCTGCCCGTTTCACACAAAACGACAAGTCGTTTAAGTCGTTTCAGGAGGCTGAATAATTGTTAAAAAAAAAAATCCGAAAAAAAAAATTTATTATTATTTTTTAATTTAATTTTGGGGGGTTTTTTTTTTTTGGATATGCACATAATTTTTGCAATAATTTCATGGGAAATTTATTTTATATATTATGTGCCAAGTATTTATTTTATGTGCATAATTTTATTGTTGTTATTATGTACATAATTTAGAATATATATTTTAATGCATAAATTATGAAATTAATTATGCATATAATTTAGAAATTGTTCTATTTTAATGAATGTTTTATTGGAAAACATATTGTAGATAATTAATATGCTAATTATTGTTATATGCATAATTTTGAGTTTTATTATGCATGTTATTAAACTAAATTAACTTATTTAGCACAAATTGAGATTTTGTTCATAATTATTATATTGCCTAAAGAATATATAATATTGCATGGATAATTTTATGAACAAAATTAAATATCTTAGTGATCCATATGATTGTGAATAATTAGAGCTTAGCCACAGCACCTCTAATTATGCAAAATTATATATTAATTGGTTTAGGATCACATTTGGTTAAAGAAAATTTATTGCAGTTAGTTGTACTCAATATAATAAAATTTATCCCACAGGAATTTTTATTATATTGGTATGACTAATTGGGATAAAGTATCAAATTATATTTTCTAATTTACCCACAGGTATTAGAAAAAGGAACATAATTTGATAGTTTTATCATACAGTAAAATGAGTCTAATTGAATTAGAACTTTAGCCCACAGGCAAGTTTTATGTCATAGATTCATGATTTTTATGCATGATTTACATTGGCAATGCATGATTTATGTCTATTAGTCTCAATATTTTGGATCATAAGCATGTTCATTTTAATCATGCAGTTATACAACCTGTGAATTTCTCTGATATTTGATGTGATATTCCTAAGTTGAAAAGGGATAATTATAAGGTCTGGAAGGAGAGAATTCTCCTTCATTTGGGGTGGATGGACATTGATTATGCTATAAGGAAAGACGAGCCTGTAATCACTGAAACCAGCACTCAAGATGAGATTGCTCTTTATGAACGTTGGGAGCGATCTAATCGCCTTAGTGTCATGTTCATAAAGACTAAAATCTCTACTGGGATATGTGGTTCTGTCGAACAGTATGACAAGGTCCGGGCATTATTGAAGGCCATTGATGAGCAGTTTGAAACTTCAGATAAGGCACTTGCTAGCACCCTAATTATGAGGTTCTTGTCTTTGAGGCTCACCAGTGTGAGAGGTGTGCATGAGCACATCATGCGCATGAGGGACATTGCGGCTCAATTGAAGACCCTTGAGGTTGAGATGTCTGATTCGTTCCCGGTACATTATATTTTGAACACTCTACCCTTTGTGTATGGTCCCTTTAAGATCTCCTATAATATACATAAGGACAAATGGTCAATTAATGAGCTATTGACCATGTGTGTTCAGGAGGAGGGAAGACTCATCATGGAAGAGGGAGAGAAAGTAAATTTGGCAACCCAGGATAAAAAGAAAAATCAGACCAAGCAAAAAGGGAAAGACAAGGCTCCTACCTAGCCGAAAATTAAGAAGGAGTTTAAGTGCTTCTTTTGTAAGAAGAAGGGGCACGTAAAGAAGGACTGCTTCAAATTCTGGGAATGGCTTGATAAGAAAGGTACTCAACTCTCACTTGTTTGTTATGAATCTAATATGGTTGATGTTATTTATAACACATGGTGGATTGATTCTGGATCTACAATCCATGTTTC
>CAMOHE010049089.1:0-20591 GCA_946598075.1 Artocarpus hirsutus
CATAATATTTAGACTACTTGCACTGCTAAGCCTAAAGGATGAGTAAATCAACGAGAATCGCAATTGGAAAAGCGGGTCTTTGTTATCCATCCAAGGAAAAGAAAACATGATTCCCTTTTCAACAGTCTCTAAAAGGTATGACTTGTGAACGCTTCTTAAACTTTCAATTGGGATTCTTTAACTTTCTCGTTGTGGGTCCTTCAATCACCCGCCAGTTGAAAATATCATAAAAGTGAAAGGGATCCTAAATTGAGTGGTTTAACAATTCCTTTTTAAGATTGGTTCGAATCCGAATTTTGAAAAGCATTCGGTATTTGCCTGAATTCTTCCGTGAAGCATTGATTTAATTTTGGTGTATGAGTAATTCTAGTAAAATTTTGATGCAAATTAATCTCATTAATAATCAAAGCAAAATTACTGCATAGAAATATTATCATGTTGGTACCTTGTGTTTTGAGGTACTAACACTTTGATACCATGTTGTTTAGAAAATATTAACAAGGTGCATCTTAGTTTTTGAAAACATTAACTTGGTACCTTTGATATGTTCTTTAAGACATAAATAATGTCTTACTTACCAATTTATCATACCCCAAATTGATTTCATAAAAAATTTAAAAAAAGTAAAAAAATCAAAAAAGATGAACAACCCACATAAGATATTATGAGCTTTGTTTGTTTTTTTTTTTTATTTTTATTTTCCTTAACATTTTTACAAAATTAATTTAGGTTTTATTTCAAAAAATTAATTTAGTTTTATCAAGAAAAAGTTAAATTGAACATTTCTCATGTCACAAAAGATACTCTAAGGTTATCATAGTGATATATTTTAAAAAACTACAAGGTATTTTTTATATGTTTTTCCAATAATAAGATACTAAAATAATATTACATCAAAACACAAGCTATCAAAACGATAAAATCCGTATATAAGACATTTTAGCACAATCAATATCTTTGTGACGCCCTGGGAAGGGAGTCAGTAAGTTTTGGATAATAAAGGCGAAAATAAATAGAATAAGCAAAGACAAATAAATAAAAGTAAGGAAAATAGAGTAAGAAGTTATTTTAACACTTTTCCCTCAAATTTTTTATGCATTTTCACCATTTATCCAAAAATTAAAAAAAAATAAAAAACTTAGTTTAATTTGGTTTCAGTTGAAGTAAAGCTTGGATTTGTGTTTGTTTGAGTTCCTTAAACTCAAATTAAACATTGCTCAGGCTCAGGGTGCTCTTATTACAACATGCATGACAAATTTAAGGTGAAAATTAAAAACTTTGAAGAGAGAGCTAACCTCAAATAAACGTTTTTGTGCTGGTTTGAGTTGGCTTGAGGGCTTATGAAGCTTTGCTCTTGCATCTGAATTCTTGAAAAATGATAGGGTGTGGTTAGGTTTTTCTATGGGTTGCACAATGAGAGTGAGAGACGTGGAGAGAGGGGAAAAAAAGCAGAGAGAGAGACGAGTATGAGAGAGTGAGGGTGAGGGGAAGTGAAGAAATAGACAGAAAGCAGAGTGGTTTCAAGGTGGAAACCATGTCTAACACATGGTTTCAAGAGGGGATCTATTGGGAATTTAAAAATTGTTTGGTTCCAAAAATTTTAGATTAAATCTGATTTTGAAAAATAAAATAAAATAATTTTTGATAGAAATTATGAACATTTGTTTAAAATGATTTAACAAATTGCTAAAAATTCATTTATGGTAATTTTAACAAATTTAAAATTTAAGATAACTAACAAATAACTAAAATTGCAATTAATTAGGAAAATATCACAAAATGATTCAAATTGTCCTTAATTTAAAATTAGACACACTAATTCACTAAATTACATACTAATCATACTTAATTAATTTTTAAACATTACATTACTTTTTGTTTAGTGAGAGAATTTTGGAAGTAAAATTATTATTTTTTTAAATAAAAGTAGAGATAGTACAGAAAATGAGTAGGGAGACTTAGCACCGCAAGAAAGTTGACGGTGTGAAAGACCAGATAATTAAAACACATCTGAAAGACTGCATATTCAATCACATTCCCATGTCCAATATAGCTAGCTAGCTACAAAGTACATGAACTGCCACTTCATATATTACAGATTTTTCTTCGTCTTCTTTCACTTTCCAGTTAGGCTTGGGTAGACACACACACACACACACATATATTTATAGAACTTGCTAACTACGGAAATATTGAATAATAAGATGAATCGTAATTCATAGGTCGTTTGACAAATACAATTTAAACCATAAATTATAATTCAAACTAATTTTTCTTATTATACAATTTATAGTTCAAAGTGTATTATCAAAATATCTGTCAGTGACTATAACATTTTCTTTTGATAGAAACCTTCCTTATTCTTTAGAGAAATATACATTGCAAGGCATGTATGATTCACAGTGGTCCAAAATCTTTTGTGGGATATGAATGTCGAATCCTTGGATGTATTTGATATTCATATTTCCGATTCTAAGATATATAACAGGCAAAAAGTTAAATCTCCAAACTTTATTTATTATTCGAAAGGCATATATGTATTAATCTGCTAAAATTGGCATCGATTCGCTAAACAGGAGAAAATGACTGCAGTTACACAGAGATGTGCATTAATCATGCTCGAATTTAGTTATATCAATCTGCCAAAGTTGGTCACATAAGCATTATGATAACGATTACGTAAGGTAACTGTTTTCCGATGATAATGCCTGGGTGGACGGAAAAGTAGAAAACCCAACCCCCCCGCCCCACACATACACCAAGACAATAATAATAACAGTAACAATAATAATATGGATGTTTTCTTGGGTGTTTTATATTCATACACACACACACACACATATATATATACACGATTTTGCTTCCATGGAAAGGGATGGAAGCTTTATCTCTATGATGTCATGCAATTAACTAGAAGGGAAAAGCTAGCATTTAGTGAAAAAGGTGTGCTATATTATATACTAATAGGTACACATGGACAAAATTAATTTTTTAATTGTAAAATGGTTGGGCAACTGGAGAAGGAGTTGGGTTTTGGGGGGGTTTTTTCTTTTATTTTGCTCATTTTTTAGGCTGATTTGATTTTTTTTTGAGGTGAAAATCAAACAAATGGCTATGATTTGGTGTTTTTAGATTAATGGTTATGATTTATCCTTAATTTTTAATGTATAAATTAATTTAGTAATTTCAATTAAATTTTGATATCCAACAATTGTTAATGGTCAAACAGTTTGACCGTAAAATGGTCCCTCGACAACCAAAATAAAAAGTTAGGGACCATTAAAAAAAAGGTTGGTAGTCTCCGGACACATGATTTCTACCCCAGATACTATCCGACAAAAAATTTTATTATGTCATTGAATACACACACACACATTTATATCATACGTCATGAAGAAAAAGCTAATTGGAGCTTAATTACATTAGGGTCAGCTAATTGAGAGTAGCGAATCCTCCTTGTTGTATATAAAGCTAGCACACAGGTTTTTGCTTAGCTCTGAATTATTTCCAGTGAAAAAATATTATAAAGAAAATAAGCTACACTGCTTGCGGCCGAATGATTTTATTAAGGTCAAAAATAAATGTAGAAGGTTTTTTCACGTGAATTAAGAAGAATAGTTGATATTAATTAAGCTAATAATTAGCACATTCTAATTAGGAACGTGCTTTAAGTTTATTGCTATATAACTCCCAATCAAATTTATTAATAAGAAAAAAAAGAAAATATAATAGAGAGAAAAAAAAATAAGTCAATGTCCGGCGACGAAGGCTATCAAAGCAAGAAAATAAAAAGCAAAAACAAACAAGAAACAACCATATACAAAAGGCAAGCAAAATTAAGACCAGATGCCTTGTTAAAACCCTCTAGTGTGGATGCAGTATTGATCTTGGTGGCCAATACCTCTCGTTTGATTGCGATGGCTAAAAGAATGTACAGTCTTATAACATGATCTTATTTAGAAAACTTGAAATCGTTCTCCCTAATTTGTTGTATGAGTTTGATTTTCTGTTAATATACAACAAGAACTTTAAGTTACAGCAGGGTGTTAGTTGTCTTTAATTTTAGTCATTTTTGCTTGTAATAGTGATAAACTGAGTTTAATAGATAAACTCGTTGAGTTTATTAGTGTTATATTTGATAAACTTAAGTTTATTATTGATAAATGGCTATTTGTTTAATTTTAAAAAATTATAGTCATTTATTTTAAAGAGACCATAAAAAAAGCTATCTTATTCAATTTCTCAAATTAATATCTCCGGTTGCTTGTTAGGACCACAATAATATGAGCACCTATAACTAACATTGTCACTGAAAGAATCAAATATACTATTGTAGTTGAAGCCTGGAATAAAGAAAGAGGGAATACACTGAAAAAAAAAAAAAAAAAGAAAGCAAATGCCGATAAATTAAGTTGCATGTGTCCCATAATGTTAGAATAAAGTTGATCTCTAGCCGGTCAAAGAATATATTTTTTTCTTCCTTATCTTCCTTGTGTCTATAATCTAGTAATGATATTTTTTTGATATACATCATGGAGAAATTTCTTAATATCTACGTTGTAACTCAAATTATTAATATTATTATATACTTTTCACCCTTCAATCACCGGCCAGTCGAGAAGATAATATAAAAGTGAAAGTGATCCTAGACTGAGTGGTTTAACAATTCCTTTGTGAGATTGGTTCGCATCCGAATTTTGAAAGGCATTCAGTAGTTGCCTGAATTCTTCCGGGAAGCATTGATTTAATTTTGGTGTGGGTAATTCAGTAAAATTATGATGCAAATTAATCTCATGAATAATCAAAGCAAAATTAATGTATAGAAATATTATCATGTTGGTACCTTGTGTTTTGATGCAATAACGCTTTGATACCATATAGTTTAGAAAATATTAAAAAGGTAAATTGTAGCTTTTAAAACATTAGTTTGGTACCTTCAATATGTTCTTTAAGACATAAATAATGTCCAAGTTACCACTTTATTAGTAAACCCCAAATTGATTTCATAAAACATTTTAAAAAAGAAAAAAAATCAAAAAAGATGAACAACCCACATGAGATATTATGAGCTTTGTTTTGTTTTTTGTTTTTTGTTTTTTTTTCCTTAACAATTTTACAAAATTAATTTAGGTTTTATTTCAAAAAATTAATTTAGCTTTATCAATAAAAAGGTAAATTGGACATTTCTCATGTCACGAAAGATATGCTAAGGTTATCAGAGTGATATATTTTAAAAGACTATGAGGTATTTTTTATATATTTTTAAAACAATAAGATGCTAAAAATCATATTACATGAAAAGACATAAAATTGTATATACGTCATTTCAGCACAAGAAATATCTCTCTCTCTCTAAATCCATGAAAAAGGAAAAAGTTTATAAATAGGAACTAATTAATAACATACAAAACTAAAAACAGAATGTTATCACCTGAAAAAACGAGACATATATGTATTGATAGATCAGGTGCAAGGTCAAACGCTTTCCTGGTGCATTCGAATTGGAATTTTCAACGGATTTCCGGGTTTCAATTGAATTGAACAAAGTGCATGCGGAGCTTTTTGGATGCATATGCACACACAACCTCAAAAGTTGGTGCATCCGAAAATGATTAATTTGGAATGCACATGAATGGAACTCTAGCTAATAATTAAAAAGTTTATTGGCGTCACCAAATGTTGATTCAGATCATGGAGAGCGATTATAAGAGCGAAAACGAAAACATAGGGTGCTTTTTTTTTTTTAAAAAAAAACCTTTTAATTCTATCGAGCTACTGTCCCTTTTCCTTATACAAGTAGGGCTCATCTTATATGAGAAGTAGTAACCCGTCGGGTGAAATATTGATGCGCTTTCGATTGTACTTAGTCAAAGAAGAATTATATTATGCATTCACCTATGGGAGAATTATAAAGACAAATATATCTCCTCTAAGTCTAAGATTTTAAATTGGTCATTGCATTTTCAGAAATCACAGAAACACACTTGTAGTTTGACAAAATATTCAAAAAAAGGATTCCTCTAAACAATGTTTTTTACCAAAGAGTTTTTATAAGAAAACTAATAACAGTATCCTTTTTGTTTTAAATAAGTCACGTCAAAAAAAAAAAAAAACCCTTTCTGTTGGTTTTTAAAAGGCTAGAATAAAAATATAAAAGTTCACAGTCGAAATTAGCATAAGGGATAAACATTGCATTTTGAAAAACACAAAATATTTTAAATGTTTGTATATAAAAGAGGCAAAAGTGAATTTTGACTACATATGGATGTTTTGTATATTTTTCCTTAATTTATCCATTTTAGACTACTTTTTCGACAAATATTTTACAATACTCTGATTTTTTCGGGTAAAAACTTGGGGACGGAGACATGGACTTCCCCGCTTTATTGCTTATGTGGAAGAGTCAGAATAAGAAAGAATCTATTACTTATTTCTCTACCATATAATTTTTCTACTTACCAATAGACTCGTTTGACACTTATAGAAACTAAAGTTTTAAGTTTAAAAGCGATAATATATGAGAGTTTTATGCTAAAGCAATTTTTTGCTTTCTATTATAGCTAATAAAAACTTTATACTGTAATTATTTAGAACTAACTAGTTTCAACTAAAGTGCCAAACGAAAACAGATTCTAAATTTGCATGAAATAAGAATACAATTAAACGGAAAAGAGAGGGACATTAAATATATTATGACCATCAATAACAAAACCGCAATGGCAATGGAGAATATAATATATATAATAGTTATTTCTGAATATTGATTGGAATTCGTCCTTCGAGTGTCTCTAATAATTGAACTATTCTAGTTGGGAAAAAAAAATGAATAAAACAGTATTTGAAGCTAAAATTATTTTATGTTACTGCGAGTCTGCGCTAAATATATCGTTATTGTTTTATGACTGCGAACACATGGAGGATATTTTTGTTGAAGAATCAAGAAAGTATTGTTGCTTTGTCACAAAGCAAGTATATCCCCAAAAGCTGCCTATTCAAGGGGATCATATATACGTGTTAAAAAGAAGGTGGATAAAATACTATTCATGTATAAACTTTGCTTTGGTTTCTTGAAATAAGAAAAGGGTGGAAAAAGAGGACAAAAAAAATCCGAAGAGCCGCACCTTATGGGATCATTAATGGTTGGGTTTCAACTTTAAATCTAGTTAGAATGCGCTAATTAGTTTTTTTAATATGAGTTTTTCTCTCTGCACTATGTTAACTTTCAGATCATAAGGACATATCTGTTTTAATTATCTGAAAATTTATTTATAGAATTTGGTCGATCAACTGATCAACTGTTCAGTAATCATTTTACATTCTTCAAAATTATTAAATAGATTATAAACACACTTGCTTCAAGTCTCTCAACATTTCATACGAATATAGCATAATTAATCAATTATATGTAATTATTACGAGTTCATTTTACTGTACTCGTGAGTTTTCATTCAGACGCACACATGGAACATGTGGTTTTTGGCTGTTACATGAGGCATTTTTAATTCATCCAGTCGGTTTTGGATAGCGGTCGACATACGGGTCCATCTAACTTTTGTGTTCACTAAAAAGAAAAAACAGAAAATCATGTAATGTAATGTGACCAAAATAATCTTTTATAATTATCACTTAGTATCTAATTTAAAAAGCGTATTTTTGAATAATATTACAGTATGAAACATGATAATTTTTTTATTTAAAAAGGGATTATGCTCTCCTGGCTGAAGCAGCCCCCCATGCCCATGTCTATCTCATGAAAGGAAAAAAAAGTAATTGTTATGGGTAATCTTGACAGCTTAAGGTCCAATGTTAAGATTGAGAAAGCCCAACAAAAGCCCACCTCAAGGTCCCAAGACTAACTATTAAGGTTTTCTCTAGAGTCGAGATATCTTAAGTAAGATAGGAGGGTGAGCTAAGGAATTAAGTGTCTAAGTTCACTAAAGCAGATATACAAATTTAAATTACAAATACATGATATCAAATCTCATTCAAATAAGAGATGAGTGTGATCGACGCAACCAACAAGGAAGGACAAATACATAGAAAGTGGGAATAAAATCAAAAAACGAATATTTCTAATTTTGTATTTAAATTATTATATTATGATTTTAGGATTTTCAATGAAAGATTGTAACTATAATAGGGGGTCAAGAACCCAGAGAAGGGGATTTTTTCTATTTTTTGGTCTGGCCTTCTCTCATTCAAAAAACACATTAAAAACATTAAAATAGACATAAGTCATATTAAGTGAACCACTATATTTCTTTTTGTTCTTTACTTTTAGTATGCTTATATTCTTCTCATTTATATTATTCAACGTGAGTGAATCGTGAGAATATTGTTGAGTCAAAACCACCCTCAACAATAATCATAATACTGCACGCACTGTAAGCTTTGTCCTTAATACAATATTAACATCACTTCGATTTTCATTCGACAGGAGAGAAGGGAATAAAGTTATTTACGGGATAAAACTGCAACTATCTATTTTTTTATAGCAATTATTTTTTGGTCAGCGAGAGGAGTTTGGGAGTAAAATTAATTTTTGTTTTAGATAAAAGTAGAGATGGTATAGAAACCGAGTAGAAAGACTTAGCACCGCAACAAAATTAACAATGTGAAAGACCAGATAATTAAAACATATCTAAAAGACTGCAGATTCAATCACGAACCCAAGTTCGATATAGCTAGCGAGCTACAAAGTACATGAATTGCCACTTTATATATTACAGATTTTTTTTCGTCTTCTTTCACTTTCCAGTCAGGCTTAGGCAGATATATATAAATAAATATATAGATATATATATATTTATAGACTTTTGCTTCCATCGAAGCTTCATCCATGAGGTAACAAGCACTTATTTGAGAAAAGCAAAGGATTAGTTGAGAAAAACAGCAGATATTATGTGGTAATTGATACAAGTGGATATCATTAAATTCTTAACTGAAAATTGAATATTAAGATATCCTATATTTTTCGGTTTCCCAGCCAATATGACCGAGTAAAGTTGTCATTTTATATACATTCTATGGGCCAATATATCTCAAGTTTTGTACGCCTGAAGTTTTCAGACGAAAACATACCTTTTAATACGTTAAATGTAACTTTCTTTGTAATCTGTTAGAGTAAGGTGACCCGAATTCAGTTTGATCCGACTCAAAAAGCTCGTGGTGCGACAAATTATGGTGAAAAACAAAAGTGAGATTTTTCATGAGATCTATAGTGGTAGCGGAGGGATCGGACTGATAGGCCTGACTGTTGTTGTTGGGCTGTTTAATTTATATTTTGGCTCATAGGGTTTTCCCTATACCTATTTATATGATGTATTGCATTAGGACATCATGATTAGCGAATTTTGAGTCTCCCTAGCGCCTCCACTGTAATCTTTATGAGTTTAGTGATTTTCTTCTCCTCTGCCTGTGGTTTTTTTCCCGTTTTGAGTTTTCACGTAAATTCTTTATGTTTTTTGTTCTTTGTTTCTATCGTATTAATTTTACAACATAATCGAACGTCACTTTCCCTGTAATATAACCGGATCCTCAACAGAATTTAATTGTTTGTGCTTCTGTTCGAAGGTCGTTCATACCAAATGCAAGATTTTAATGAATATATTCATAAGTAAATATTGTTTTTTTTTTGGCTGGATAGGTAGTTGCAATAACAAAACAAACACTATTTATTCTAATTCTCCATTTGGAATTGAGATGTTGTGGCTCAATGTAAACTACTCCACTGTTTGTGATCATTTGGAGTGCACTGTATTAACATCATATCTATGGTGGTAAGAGTCAACTCCTATTAATCAAAGGGTCACAAAAGTTGGCTCTAAATTAAAGGATATAACCTCGTTTGGCGGCATATTGGACTAGATTAGCCACCTCCTTCTCACTGATGGAGCCATCTCTATTATTGTCGGCATGGCAGAGGGCTCGATTAGCTCGCCATCCGAGAACAGTAGCACCCAAGGTTTTGAATGCTCCTTTAAGCTCTTTCCTGCTTAGAAGACCGTCTGTGTCAGTGTCATAGCGTCGAATCACGCTTTTCAACGCTTCTTCATCATACGCCACGGGTGGCTTTTGCACACTGTTGTATGGAATAGGAGGGTTTGGATTTTGCACACTCTTGTGTGAAGTACTCGGGATGTGCACGTACTTGTATAAAATATTCTTTGGTTAAGTTGTAGGGCCAAACATGGTAATAGAGTGAAATTAGATGTTTATGTGAAAGTTAAGTGTTTGATGATCAGTGTTCTAAAAGTGGAAAATTAGGGTGTGATTTACTAAGTAGCACCATATTCTTGGCTATGTCTAGCTCTGAGGAACATGGACGTACTGAGAAGGGTTTATATAGATTGCATGCGCCTATGATTAGCCTGGCTAACTCAAGCACTCACCCTTAGTTAATTGCATACTCGAATCCAAACAGTTAGTTACAAGAAATTGCAAAGTTAATCTTAACAAAGTATTTAACCATTGATGTATAGTATGATATTATTAAAGAATCACGATAGCAAACAAATAAATAAAATAAACATTGTATACTTCTATATGTTTTATGTCTACCTATATTTAGCCTACGGATGGTGGAGGCGAAATCGAATTTCACAAATTGACAGACTAGTCAAAATCATAAAAAGGTAAACTTGTCTTTTAATCTCTCTTTTTTTGGTGTTTCTTGTCAAGAGAATTTTGTGCTTAATTTTTTTTTTCAGTCTCCATTTTTTTCTCCTAAACAATTTCGGATTTATAAAGGGCTTCATACTTTACGTTAAGTTAATACATTGTCGTATATATTCGTATTGTATGACTGTTATTTATAAACAAATAATAACTTTTTCATGGAGCTTTGATAGAGAGATTGCTATATAAGTTTATCACAATTAATGTTGTAATATCAAAGCAGAAAAGCGATTGGAGGCATGATTTAGTGATAAATCTAACACACTACAAATCGAAGCCCAAGTATGGGTCCATTTTTTTATGATTTGGCAATTTGAGGTTTGCTAGAAAGTTTGAGAGTTCCATTGAAGTTAGATAGATAGAAGATGGACATAATTAACATTTTGCAAGGGTTTTAGTAGATGTTGATTCATGAAGCAATTTATAAAGCTACATTGCTAATTAAACGAGATGGATTTTCTTTTTCTTTTTTTTTTTGAAGGGACGAGATGAATTTTAAGTCAATATTATTATATAATATTCTTCGTAGAATATCAGAATCTTTTGGAATTCTAATGCAAAATGATTGGGAACTCTTTCGCTCAATGTAGCTATAACCAATCCCCAAAACTGCTGAGGGAAATATTTGAATGAGCATTATAAAGAAGGGCGTTTCATGTTTACAGTCAATAGGAAGAAGAAGAAGAAGAAGAAGAAATCAAATCCCTGAAAATGCTCACGACAAATTATTAAGGCCACTGGCTGGGAAATAATAGTGGTGGGGGACATAATGGAAGCACCTATGTCTTGGGTTTTGATCTTGCTATTCATAATATTCAAACTCAAGAAAAAACCAACTCTTCAGGAAGATCCAAGCAAGAATCAAGGCCAAAATATAACTCCTTGTAGGTCGCATACGCATAATCCTAATGCAAATGGTAGTGCAACTCCATGCAGATCCCAAGACGATAGTGATACTCCTAATTAATTTAGAACTCAAAGAAAGCAAAGCTGTTCGTATTCAATTAGGGAATGGGAACTCTTGTTTCTTTAATTTTTTTTAAATATTTTTATTTCCATTTCATCCTCATTTAGAGTCTTTCGGACATTCCGAAAGGTCAAAAATCTAGCCGTAAGAAAGATACCAACGAGGAAGTTCAATAAGGTAATGTTTTAATCATCCGCCTGCCTTTTGTTGACAATTATCAAATTATTAATCAAGGAATGGAGGAAGCTAATGCAGTCGCAAGATTGTCGTGATCAGCAAATCAAATTGAGAAAGTGGAAATAATTGAAAGGTTCCGTATCACAAAATTATCAAGTTACACTACTACAAAATGTGGATTTCACGACGGTTATAAACCGTTGTGGAAAAATTTCACGACGGTTAAAAAACCATCGTGGAACAAGACCGAGTTTTTACGACAGTTTTTTACTGTCGTGTAATAGAATAATTGGCCACGAGATTGGTGGGAGTGCTAATTTTCCACGACAGTTTTCTCAAAAAACCGTTGTGGAATCAATAGATTCCATGACGGTTTGATTCCATGACGGTTTTCACAAAATACCGTCATGGAAGATGGAGATTCCATGACGGTTTTTGATGAAAAACCGTCGTGAAATTTTGGTATTTTCTAAAAACAAAATTCTTTCATAATTTCTATTTCCCATGGGATGGCCAGTCCTGTGTGTTATCCATTACATCAAGGCCCTAATTACATACAATAATTGTTGTATATTAAAAATTGTATTGTATTTACAAGATCATTTTACATTTGAGTAATTTTGAGCACTTTGTTAATCTACTATGACGTGTACCTATCTAAAAAGCACAAACTTATTTACAAATTATACCCACTCTAATCTAACTTCAAGTATATCCGTATGTATATAAAAATCTTTTTTTCTAAGGCTTGTATACCACTTGTGATTATATCCCGCATGAAACGTAGAATAAAAAAATCACATTCTATGTTTTCTTGTTGTCTTGGACACTTACGTTTAGAATATAACGTTCCGTTCGGTCGATTTGTGACACCGGTTCTTGCTTGAAGCTTCCAATCGTTAAGTGCCCTAATGATGTATCATGTTTAAATAATAAATAAATTAATAGACGATACAATTATGTGAGACTAAAAATAATTAATTTTATAAGACAATATTAATACTTACAATCTTGTGACTGATAAGAAATTCTCACGTGGTGGGTGTCCGAGGGGGTCAAACTAATATATTTGGTCCTCCCATGATGAAATAAGTCTTAACATCCAATGTTCTCTAACGTTGTATGGCAGGAAGAATAATTTCCCCCTCAGTGCTTCAGCTAATAGGTGGAGGAGTGATATGGCACACTCTTTATGATCATTCTGTAGGTCTCTTGCAGCACTTGAAACAATGGCTGGAGATATGAAGTTGAAATTTTACGCCATGCCTTGAAGTTCACAATATTCTACCAAAAAATTACAATAAAAAATATTACAGTGAATTATTTTAAAACACCTTACAACTCTACATATATATTTAAAATACTAAAATAAGGCTGGAGTTATCACCTGAGGTATACGAGGATACAGTTTGCCCCGATTTCTTCAAAGTTGATGAAGTCATAAACGTCTTCATACCCCACATAGATAGGCAAATCATTGCCAGTGACATTTACCGGTATCGGGCACTGAATGGTCGACCCATTGCTCATGAAAGAATGTACGTATAGAGCTAACTACATAAATTCTTGAGGTACTGAAGCGAAGTTAAATGCACGCAGGTGCTCATTAGCAACGGTTTGTCCTTAGCGTTGTTGAACCTTAGGTTGTGATTCTCTTACTTTTAGAGAGCTTTTCTTTTTTTGTCGTTTCTTTCTGCTTAGATCTTGGGGAACATGGCTAGGTGCTCGACCCGTCTTTGTCAATGTAATGACTTCAACTAATCTCTTCGGTCATGCGACAAAGCTTCTTGCTGCTTCACCCATAGTTGTTGCTTCAAGTTATGGAACAGGCAATTTAGCTGTTCTAACTCTGAAGGTAGTGATGCTAACACACACGTTCTCTTCCTCTAATAGTCGTCCATGAACTGTATCAGTTGGAAGGCTCTCCATCCACACCTTCCCAAGTGCAACAAGTGTACACCCACCATTAACTCTATCCTCAACGAAAAGCCTACATTATTCGGGCCCTTGACGAGAAGGTGACAATTGGACTTTTGAAGCTCTTGGAGCTCCTGGAGCTTCTGGAGCTCCTAGAGCTTCTGGAGCTTCTGCTACAGTATTGGGAGGGTTACAACTAGCTTTGAAGCTGTTGCGTTGTAAGATGCTATCATCCGTCGACTTAGCACGTCCTTGGGAAATGAGCTCAGTCACAAGACTTGAAGTTATGCAATCTCCATCTGCATCTTCGACATTTGAGAATTCAATTTTGATGATCGTGGTTGGAGGTCGAAGTATTGAGACTGCTTCACATACTTTGATTGACCGCGAACATGTCCTGAATGTTCTGGTTTCCCTAGTGCCATCGACAAAATGTCATCATTACCGACCGATTGGAAGCTCCCTTGACTTTGTTGCATTGTGTATTCATCCTATACAAGAACAACACAACCATGTTATTCAAGCAATCCTTCATCCACCCGTAGTAAAATACAAATTAATTGTTCGTGTTCAGTACTTACAATCAAGTTGGAAATCTTTGCTACTTTTGGATTTTTAAACTGGCCATCAGGACCTTGACGTGATTTTACCCACAACTCCTCCCGTATTGGTTGCACGCTTGTCTTTGCAAACTATGTTACGCTATGTTAGTAACATAGTAATGTAGCAATAATTGATATATGTAGTTTGAGTTAATCAGTAACGTACCATGGATTGCTCGAGCTCTCTATATCCCACTCGGCCAACCATAGAGCAGTATTCATTTTCTGCTCTTATTTTTCTTGCATTTGATGATAGCAGTTGGAAATCACTGGAACGTCGATACCTCACAAAGCTTCTCAATTTTCATCGTTTATGGAGGGGTAGTAGTGTGCTACCGTAGGAGGCCGTTTATATATATTTACATCCTCCTCCAGAATGGAAAGGTATGGCTGTACGAAGGTAACGTAAAGGTCAGATCTGAACCCATTTGCTAATTCACCGTAAACCTTTAAAGCCCTTTTCCTATACTAATCCTCAACTGTGAAAGCTTCGTATATCTCTTTCTAAATCATATCTTTTACTTTATCTAAATCCTTAGACCTCCAATCTTTTGTCCATATTAGAACATGCTCTCGACTAAGGACTCCGATCCAACTGCTTAATTCATGACCGGGTGTGCCTTCTGATTGGCCTTTCGAATCAAAAGTCACTTCAATTCTTAAACCTTTCTTTCTCATCCGATGAATTTTTTTCATTAATGTTGCCCTTCGGTCAAAGTCTACTTTTGGATCAAATTCAGTTCGCCTTCATGGCTTACTGCGATTGTTTCCCTTGCTATATTGCGTTGCAGATGAAGTGCAGCCTTCGTACTCCTTCTCGTACTTGTCACTATCGAATTCGCGAGACATTGTACCTATGCAACGTATTCAAAAACTAACATATATATACTAATATTAATCACAAACTACACATATTCATATACTAATATCATGACTTGCACAATTTCACATAATTTTCCTCTAATAGACATATTGACATATTCACCATGAATTGCACAATTACTTTTCATCTTCACATATTCACAAGCTTATATATTGACATAATTTCACGTAATCAAATCTTAACATATTCACAATTGCACAATTTCAACAACACTTTTTACATATTCATATAATTTCACATAATTACACGTATTCAGAAGTTTACACATATTCACAATTACATATATAATTTCACAAATTGTACATATTCATATAATTTTAGATGTTTGAAATATTGACATATTCACCACAAATTACACAATTACTTGTCAGCTTCACATACGCACAATTTCATATATTGACATAATTCCACATAATCAAATATTGACATATTAACATTTATAATTGATTACACGATAAGGGGGGCGGGTGGGGCTGGGGGGCGGGGGGCAGCTGGGTTGGGGGCGGGGTGGAGGAGGGGTGGGGGGAGCTGGGCTGGGCTGGGGGGGGGGGGCAGGGGGAGCTGGGCTAGGGGCGGGGGGCGCTAGGGGAGAGGGGGGGGGGTGGTGAAGGGGAGGGGGAAGAGAGGGGAGAGAGAGAGAGAGAGAGAGAACTTACCGGAGGTGGGGTGGCGCCATGGAGTTGGTGGCGGCGAAGGGAGTTTTTAATGGGTGTGGGTGTATTTAGAGAGAGAGAAAGAGAGATTTGAGATAGAGAGTGAGGAATGGGCGCACATATAATGGGTGTAGGTGGCGCGGATTTCAAAAATTTGAAGCAAAATATGGAGAAACTCTGATAGATACCACGACGGTTTCTGCAAGAAACCGTCGTGGTAGCTCTATGTGTAATTTGTATTTTTGTGCAATTTGTCTTGCAGAAAAAAAAATGTGTAATACGTATTAACAAACCAATGAAAAAAAAGGTTAAGAGATGAGCATCAATAATTTGTATATATGTCAATTTATGTGTAACATTTTTGTGCAATTTACTGTATTTTTCAATCTTATGGCAATTTTTGTATATTGATCTATAGTTAAATTTCTAGTAAAAATGGAGATAAAGTATATATTCTGGGCCATTGGATGCTTCATACACTGGCTGGCCACCTTGGACAGCAAAAATAAAATGTGTGGAAAAAAAGTTGTTAGACTTTTTTTCCAAGAAACCGACGAGAGAGCTACCACGACGGTTTTTGCAAGAAACCGTCGTGGTAGCTCAATCCTACCACGACGGTTTCTTGAAGAAACCATCGTCGTAGCTCTACCACAATGGTTTCTTTAAAAAACCGTCGTGAAAAAAATGTCTAACAACCTTTTTCCACACATTTTATTTTTGCTGCCTAGGATGGCTAGCCCGTGTGTTAAGCATCCAATGACCCAGAATATATACTTTATCTCCATTTTTACTTGAAATTTAACTATAGATCAATATACAGAAATTGCCATAGGATTGAAAAATGCAGTAAATTGCACAAAAATGTTACATGTAAATTGACATATATACAAATTATTGATGCTCATCTTTTAACCTTTTTTTTTCATTGGTTCGTCAATACGTATCCATTCCACATCTTCACGAACCAAGTACGAAACATCATCTTAAAAATTATCTATCTCATCAACCAATGGCAATCCCTTTGTGAATGAAGGGATTTCCTCGCAATCTTCATCAACTTCTTCACCATCGATAACTATTCTTGGCTTTGTTGGGACGACTAGAGACAACTCCATGTCTTGGGGATCAGTAGTGTAAAAAACTTGGATTGCTTGTGATAACATAAGAAATGGATCATTCCTGTATCCCAATCTTCTAAAGTCAACCACCGTGATGCCGTCATAGTCGTTCTTAACATAGTTATTGTCGGCCCACTTGCACTAAAAAGTGCTATGCGTAATCCCCCATAATCAAGTTCCTAAATATTTTCAATGAAACCAAAGTAGTTCATGGTCCCATATACCAGATTCTTGTCATTGGCGGAGGCGTATGCATAGCCTTTACATTGAGAGTGACACCGTTATTTTGCACCAGATGCTTCTCGTTCCTTTCGCGAGTGTAGAAAGTGTAACCATTTATGGAATATGACGTATACCTTGTAACTACCGATGACGGACCTCTAGCTAGGTTCTTCAACTTCTGTGACATGCCTCCATCTTGTGATGTGAACCACTTGCCATAGATGTATGCTCTAATCCACAACCGAAAGGTCCGGTTGTGTTCATCTTGCAACCACTTCTCATTTCTTGCTCTTTTTGGGAATGTTTTTTTTTTAATTCATTTATGTGCACCTCAATGAAAGGCTCCACTTCATTAGTATTGTGCAAGACATAAAGACAAGCTTGCTCCCACTCCTCTCGACTTACTGAAGAAGGATTGCCCGTAGATAGTCCCCTAGCATCAATGTTTATAGTCTTTGGCACCCCAATTGTGTCTGTATTAGATAGGTACTCGAAGCAAAATTCAACTGATTCCTCAGCTATGTAACTTTCTACAATACATCCCTCCGGCCTATTTCGATTCTTCACATAGCCCTTCAAAACCTTCATATATCTTTCAAATGGGTACATCCATGTAAAATACACCGGTCCGCATAACTTAACTTCACGTACTAAGTGCACCGTTAAATGAATCATGATGTCAAAAAATGTCGATGGGAAATACTTTTCAAGCATACATAAGGTTTGCACCAACTTCGATTGCAGTGAATCTAGCACAAGTGGATCAATGACCTTCGTGCTTATTGAATTGAAGAACGACCACAACTTAGAAATTGCAAATCTTACATCCTTTGTTAGAATTCCCCGCAAAGCAAGTGGTAGTAATTGCTGCATCAACACATGACAATCGTGTGTTTTCATGCCAATAAGTTTCAAATCCTTCACCGACACCAACTTTTTGAAGTTTGAAAAATACCCGTCTGGCACTTTTAATGAAGCAAGCCATTCACAGAGCTTTCTCTTTTTCGCTCTGGATAATGTGTGCTTTGCCGGAGGTAAGTATGTCCAATTCCCTCTTCTCTCGGGAAACAAATTAGGCCTAATATCCATTTCTATGAGATCCAATCGAGCTTTTTCACCATCCTTAGTCTTGCCTGGAATATCAAGCAATGTGCCAACTACGGATTCGCAAACGTTCTTCTCAATATGCATAACATCTAAGCAAATGACGAACAAAAAGTGTCTTCCAATAGGGAAGTTCAAAGAAGATTGATCTTTTTTTCCATGGTCCATCATTTTGCATCTCCTCCTTACCTAGCTTTTTCTTACTGAATACAACTCTTATATCTTGTACCATTTCAAATATTTGTTCACCCGTCAAAGGGCGCGGAGGGTCTCTTTCTTCGCTATTGCCATCAAAGGCTTTCTTTTGTTTACGGTAGCGATGATCTCTTACCAACCATCTTCTATGACCAAGAAAAATAGTTTTCTTTCTATTTTTCAACCATTTGTGAGACGTTTTCGTCATACAAATAGGACAACCAATTGAACTCTTCATCGAATAACCAGATAAATTGCCATATGCAGGGAAGTCGTTAATAGTCCATATCAACATCGCTCGGAGTGTAAATGTCTCTTTTCGGTAAGCATCTCTAACTTCAACTCCCTTTTCCCACAACATTTTTAGATCATCGATTAACGGTCCCAAGTATATGTCAATGTCATTGCCTGGTTGGTGAGGACCTGAAATCAATAAAGATAATATTAAAAACTTCCGCATCATGCACATCTTCGGAGGGAGATTATAGTTAACAAGTATTACGGCCCAAGTGGTATGCCTACTACTCATGTTACCATGTGGGTTCATTCCATCAGTCGACAAAACGAAATGTATGTTTCTTGGATCCGCACTAAAGTTGGGATGATTGACTTCAAAAGTCTTCCATTGTGGTGAATCTGTCAGGTGTCTAAGCATACCATCATCCACCCGTTTGTCATGATGCCATGTCAAATTCTTGGCATGTTCTGCGTTTCTAAATAAACGCCTCAAACGTGGTACCGATGGAATGTACCATAACACTTTCTTTGGCACTTCATTCTAGCCGTCTTTTGGCTCCTTTCCTTTCTTCCACCTTGCTTGTTGACAAACTGGACAATAATTCTCGTCCTCATACTCATGCCTATAGAGAACACACTCATTTTCACATGCATGAATTTTCTCATAATCTATTCCTAAAGTGCTCAAAGTCTTCTTAGCCTCATACATACTAGTTGGTAATTTATTACCCTCTAGTAGAAGCCTTCGTAAAAATTCCAACAGCTTTGTGAAACTAGAATTCGACCAGCCACCCGACGCTTTCAAATTTCATAATCCAACTAAAGCAGACAATTTAGTGAAATTGGTACACACCTCATACACTGATGTCTCTGCATCATTCATCATTGTCACAAATAAATCCGGACGGTACACAAAGTGTTCTTCTAAATCATTGACCATGTCAACCATATTGTCTTCATCCTCCATATTATCCTCCACAATAGATTACTTTTCTTTATTTAGTAAAGTTGGATTGAAATTAGACTCATCATGAAAATGCCATGTTTGATAACTACTTATGATTCCATTTCGAAATAAATGTCCTCTAACAATTGTAATTGGATGCAATCTATGATTTCCACATTGAATACAAGGACATTGAATTTTATCACAATTTGCATGACTTTTGGCAAAATCCAAAAACTTTCCGCACCATTCACATACTCTTTAGACAATCGAAAATCCCACATCCATTTCCTATCCATTTTGCAATTCCTAAATCAAAATAATAAATAGCAAATATTCAATTAAAATTAATTTCACAATTTATATATATACCCACCTACATCTATTAATTAATCATAAAAAAAAATCACCTATCATAAAACAAGTTACACATACTCATTATAAAACGAAGAAATCATACCCATGATCCATAATACAAACTTCACGGAATAAACAACAGAATCAACAACTATTTATCAATTTCAGATTAATTATACATCATAATCAACAACTATTTCTCACTTTCTACAAAAAAACTTACAATTTGGGCTGAGATTAAGGAGTGTGGAGGCGGAGAGAGACGGCGGCAGCTGATTTGGACAGGTTTGTGTTTGTATTTGTGAAGTGTGTTTCTGAAATATGTCTGAATGTCGAGGTCAGAAAGGGTTTTTAAGTAAGCTACCGCGACGGTTTTCTAAAAAAACCGTCGTGGAAAGATACCACGACGGTCTTCGTTTTCACAGGCGTAACTTGCCACATAATTTTGACCTTACCACAACGGTTTTTAAGAAACGGTCGTGAAATAAAGATCGTGTAATCAATAATTTTTTGTAGTGTTACGAAAGAAAATCCAT
>CAMOHE010049090.1:0-83166 GCA_946598075.1 Artocarpus hirsutus
GGTATCCACGGAATATGATCATAATAAATCTCATAATCTGGAATATGATGAAAACTAACTAACCATGCAGGTTTAATGTGGTAAGAATAAAACCTTAAGGTGAGTAATGGTTTTCCCTACTGAGCATGTTGTCGCTCATCCCTGATATGTTTATCTTTTCAGGACTCACTAAGTGTGAGGTGGCTACAAGCAAAATAGTTGGAGAAGCTATGTAGCTATATTACGTTGGGATTACTTTGAATGCAACGAATGATCTTCATGATAATGTAAGCATCGATTGTTATTTTCTGTTACTGTATTAAGATTTGTTGAGGGTTGAAATGATGATGATGATGACAGTTGTATATTATTAAAATCTAAGGTGCTACATTAAACTATGGTTTATTTATTTGTTTATGTCTTTATTTTAATTTAAGAGTTTTTATTTAAGTCCCGGGCAAATTACTTTGACGATTTGTATTTATTTTCTAATCTTTATTTTATTTAATAAAAACTGTTAACCCCCACTTAGGGGCATTACAGAGAAGGAGAGCGAGTTGAAAGGGAAAAAGGAACAAGGATTTGCCTAACCAAGAGGAATTTGACCGAAGAAGAAGTAGAAAATCAACAAGCCAAAGGTACCCATCGAGAAATTCCAAAGTTATACGTAGTTGGTCGCCACTATCGACAAAGTCCTTAACCAAGTGGGCCATCGAAACCTTTTAATTGATCCACCTCTATTGAAGGAAAACCGAGCCAAAAGGGATCAAAACAAGTACTGCAATTTTCAGAAGGATGTAGGGCATACCACCTAGGAATGCATTCAGTTAAAGGACCAAATTGAGAAGCTTGTGCGGGCGGCATCTCCGAGAGTTTGTGGAGCGAGTTTTGGCTCCTTAAAAATAATTAGATGAGGAATGACTAGGCCACTCAAAAGGACCAATCAAAGGGATAAGGCCATGAGGCATGAACAACCAGAACCTACTAAACATTGTACTTGCAATTTTCGGTAGGCCAATCATTGGTGATAACGCGAGTAGCCAACAAACACATACTGGAAGGCTCTACTGATCAAGAAAGGAGACTACATGAACATGTCCAAGCACATCAATAAGGTATGCCGATAAGAAGACATAGCCATCATCTTCATAGAAAGAGAAGCAAGCAGGTTAATCCACCCTCATAATGATGCCCAAGTCTACGAGCTTCAAATTGCAAATAATACCGTCTAGCAAGTCTTGATCGACAATGAAAGTTCAGCAGACATCCTATAAAAGCAGGCACAAGATAAGCTGAGAATCAACAACGACGTACTAGTCCCGGTCCAGACCCCCTTATACGTCTTCTCAGGAGAGCGTGTTCGAGTAGTCAAAAAAATCTATCTACTCGTCACTCTTTGAAGAAGATCATGCCCAAACCACCCTCATGGTTGAGTTCTTAGTGTGGACAAACCATCTAAACACAACATCATCATAGGCAAACCGACCTTTAACACGCTAAAAGTCGTACTATCTATCTACCACTTGACCATAAAGTTCTTAACTAATGACGGGGCAGGGGTGATCTGGTCAAGACAAAAGGACTCGAGGGAATGCTACGTCAAGGCCGTCAAGGAGGCGGCAGCCTGGCAAATTAACTTTTTAGTAGTCTATAAAGTAGAAGCGATAGAGTTCCCCGTCGAGCCGGAGACAAAAATGCTATCCAACCTAGACCCATAGCTTCCCGAAGAAGAAGCCAGAGCTTCATCAGTGGAAGACCCTGTCGCACTCAAATTAGACCCCAAAAAACTTGACCGAACAATCATGATTGGTTTTTGGCTAGAACCCAAGGTCCGAGCTTACCTAAAGAAATTCTTAACAAAATATCAGGATGTGTTTGCTTGGTCTCACAAGGACATGCTCGGGATCGATACGAATGTCATCCACCACTGCCTGAATGCCAATCCCATATACAAAACTGTTATCTAGAAAAGGAGAGCCTTCAACCCGAAAAGGTACACGGCCATCAATTAGGAGGTTTAAAAGCTGCTTAAGGCCGGCTTTATTTGCGAAGTCGCCTATCCCGAATGGGTGGTAAATGTGGTCCTAATCAAGAAGGCCAATGGAAAGTGGCGGATCTATACTGACTTTACAGATCGGAACAAAGCCTTCTCAAATGACTACTTTCCTTTGCCACGAATAGATCAACTAGTTGACGTAATTGCTGGCCATGAGCTATTAAGTTTCATGGACGTGTATTCTAGATACAATTAGATATGAATGGTTGAAAAAGACCAAGTCAAAACTACCTTTATCACCGACTAAGGCTTGTTCTGTTACGTTATCATGCCATTCGGATTGAAGAATGTCAAGGCCACTTATCAGCGTTTGATCAACAAAATGTTTGCCCACCAGATCAGTAAGACAATGGAGGTGTACATTAACGACATGCTTGTAAAATCTACCCGAGCAAGGGACCACGTCGCAGACCTCTGAGACTATTTTAACATACTCCAAGAATATAAGAGGACGCTCAATCTGACTAAGTGTGTATTCGAGGTGGAATATGGGAAGTTCCTTGGATTCATGGTTAATTAGAGGGGGATAAAGGTTAACCCTACCAAGGCCTAAGCTACAATAGACATGCATTTGCCTTGGACGATTAAAGAGGTCTAGAAGCTCACCGGAATGGTCACTGTGCTTTCACAATTTGTTTCTCAGTCCACCGATAAGTGCCAACTTTTTTTCCAAGCACTCAAGGGGAGGTTTGAGTAGAACATAGAATGCAATAAAGCCTTTTAAAAAACACATGTATCTTTCATAACACTCTCTTTCTACAAAGGAAAATTCTTAATCGTATTTGTCACATTCATTTACCAACTTTTCCTACTTTGTTACAAACCTAGGCCAGATCACGCTGTTTTGCTCAAGCAATACACCATACACACAATTTTTCTCTTTTTTTTAAAGCATATACAAGATCATCTCCTATGCAAATATTAATATTATTATTATATTAGTAATTAAAAAGTATAAAAATAACATATTTAATGTGTTATTTTATTTTGTGTTTCAATACATAATATTATTGACAAGGTCATATTTGCTTTTTGTTATAATTATTAAACCTTACAACTTGTAAAATAAACTTTTAATATTAAAATAATTAAAAATAAGAATGTTGTAATTATTAAAAATAAAAAAGTCAATCTATCAATCAATATGAATTAAATATTAAATTTTTCATATATTAAAGTTAATGACAAAGTTTAACATATAATAATTTTGACATTAAAAATGATATTATATTTAAGATTTTTTCTTTTTAAGTTTCAATCTCAAATTTATTATTGGTATATTAATGTAGTATTACAGTGAAAATTTGCGGATTTATGACATATATCATACAGTTACACGTATCAATGTGTGTCTGTCTATATATATATATATATTTTGCAAGTTTTCAGCCATGCGCGATGCCAAGTGCCATGGTTTTAGAACTCGCTTCCCACGACACGTATCATCACCATCGTGCACAGATATGAATATTCGCTTTGCTTATTTTTTTTATTTTATTTTTTCCTCTGCGAGTTGCTCAGATAGATCATAGCCAGAATGTACTGATTTGACTTCAAAGGGACACCATGTCAGAAGGTCAATTTCAACATATTTTTGTCTACAAATTGGGGTTTATTTTATTGGTTGTGAAACTGTGATGATGTGATACTGATTATTTTGAGAATCACGTTTTTAGCCACAAAAGGTTGAAATTATAAAACCCTACCATACAAATAAACACACACAAACATACATATATATATATATATATGGATATATACACACATATACCTAAAAGAGTACAAAAGAGCAATTTTCTTGCATAAAAAAGATCATTAATAAGGTGTTTGAGTAGGGGTGAGAATTATTTTATTTTATATTTCGTAAAATTTTTATATTATAATAATTTTTTTATTATAATATATAAAAATTTTATAATATTTATAACTAAATTTATGATTAATACCATGTTTAACAAAACACCTTCTAAATGGTTCACCAACCATTCTTTAAGCGGCCGAAAGATTGAGCAAAAAAGAGTGCCGAAATAGACTCCCTAGCCTTTAATCTTTGCCCTTTATTTGAAAATCATTCATCGATTGGAAGATGGGACACGAAAAAGGGCAATATGCGTTAAAGCGGTCCAAAGCACCTTTTCCTATATATAAGAAAATAAACAAAGAGAAGCAATCTATGGGAAGCCATTTGATAAAAAATAAAAATAAAAATAAAAAGATAATAAATTCCACGAGGAAGATATTTTAAGAATTTTAAATGATATTTTTTTTGTCTTGTTGCTTAAGGAACACACCAGTTTTTCCTTTGTTTTCTTTATACTCTGCAAGGTGATCATCACTTTCTACTCTGTTTCCCAGATTCTTCCTTCTCGCAAGATTTGGACCAAAGCCAAAAAAACCGTGTTGAAATTGTTTTGAAAGTGACTTTCTTTATATTACTACAAGTACACCAAACCTCCTAATATGGTCCAATGTGTATTTCGCCAGTTGTGGCTGAGAGGTTTTGATTTAAATTATATGGTTTGGTGGGGCACAAATTGTTTATGTAGGAGTATGAGAGATAACCACCCTGCAATTAATAATTATAATTTTTTTTTTAAAAAAAAAAGAGAGAGAATGAGAGAAAACCCACGAGGGGGGAATAAACAAAAGATGTGTGAGCATATCAGAAATTGCACGATTTCAATTTAATTAATTATAAAAGGAATTAATTAAAATAGAGTTAGGACATATGTGTAAGTGTTGAGACTTGTTTAAAACAGAGTTAGGAAAGAATTATCTACTTGGTACTACTCAAGCAACACGGGTTACCCAATTCTTCTTATAATTAATTTAATCGCTTTTTTTTTTTTATCTCGAAGATGCTTAAGTTAAACAGCATAATGAATACAGAATACCATTATTCGAATACAAGAAAAATACCAGTTTATTATAGAAATAAACTTGACTATAAGAGGAAATAAATTATTGATCCACGTACATTCCTCTTTTATTAATTAAGTGTTGATTTTTTTTTTTCCCATATTCATCCCTTCTTAGCCCCCTTAGACACTTTTTTCTTAACAAAAAAAAAAAAAAAAAAAAAAGCTTTTTTTTTAAAAATTTTTTTGGAAAGCCACCTAGTCACTTAACCACTCAATGGTACTATGTTATAATCAAATGACCTAAAATTCATAGGGTGTTTGGCAGGGTGATTAGAACTGTTTTTACTATAATGTATGAGAGTTTTATATTGTAGCGATTTTTTTGTTGTTATTTAAGTATGTGAAAGCTTTACACTGTAACTAAGGAAGTGGCTTAGACTACTAATGCCAAACACCTTTTCAGTTTCTTTCTTTTTTTCTTTCTTTCTTTCTTCTTCCATTTTTTTTTTTTTTTTGGTATTCCTTTCATTTTCCTTGGGATTTTCACATTTGTGAAAACAAATGAGGACAGAGTAGCATAAACAAATGGGCGGAAAAAATCTTTAAAACGTCTCTTGACTCTTGATAACTGTTGGGCACTAAAAGTAGACTTCAGATGTCATGAAAAGGTAAGTTTTACAATGGGGTGAAAAAAAAAATCTCAATAGGTCACACAAAATAATGTAGTACCTAAACACTTCCTTAATTAATTTTGTGTCCCCTCTACAACGCCACATATAGATGGAACATAAGAGCCAATAGGTCAAATGAGTTATAAATTTCCAAAACAAGTTGTTGTATTTATTAATGAATACCAACCCTACATTTATTACCACCATCATCATATTATTATTGGGTTTTGATCAAGCAATCTAGCTAACTAGAATTATTATCAGCCTGGACAAATCGATTTGAAAAAAAAAGCTCAAATATTGTAATGTATAAAAGCTTTACACTATAACTGTTTTTGGCTTTATGTTGTAGTTACTAAGAACTTTATAAACTTTATATTGTAAATGGTTCGAACTCATCAACGTGCCAAAGACACCATGAGAGCGTTTGAAAATCAAGTTCTAACACCAAAATTTTAACTTCTACAATGCGAAGCTCTCACATACAATAGTGTAAAACAAAAGTATGTTACAATGTAAATTCTAATGTGCTAAAGAATAACCACTGAGAGCTTTACATTGTGGACAGTTCGAACTCATCAGTATGCCAAACACACTATAAGATTGTTTGGAAACAAAGTTTTAACATCAAAGTTTCAGCTGTTATAGTGTAAATCTCTCACATGCTATAACGTAAAGAAAAATACATTATAGTGTAAAACTTTCATATGTTACAATATTTAAGTTTTAACATAGTTTCTATATGCTACATGCTCTCTTCCATTTGTCTGCCATTCTACAAAATTGTCGCCGTCGCCGTCGTCGTCGTCGTCGTCACAACAGTGGTACAAGGAAATCTTAAGCTAGTCTGCCAATAGAGTATCCAGACCCTTCTCAAAGCTTGGGACTGATTCTAGGTAAGACTCCACTTGAATGGCAGGCAAATGGGAAAATAATGGGCGTCTTTTACTTATCTTTAATTAAAAAAAAACTCTAAATATCAAGGCTTATATTAGCAAAAGTGATAGCCTATCAAAGGATATATGTGATATGTTTCGGTCAGACTCAATCTTATTCACAGTATAAGCTCCACAGATAGTCATAATGAAAGTTGCTTTCTCTTTGTATTATTATTACACTCACTGCTTTTAAAAAGCTTGTACTTTTTACGAAGAAAAAAAATGTGTCTGTGTGTGATTTTACTATGGTTTTCTGCCACTATGCACATTGCTTCCATTTTTTGTTTTGTTGGTTTTCATTTAGGACTTACTTTTATTTCCTCTCGTCTGCTTCCTTTCATCATTGCCAAAACTTTAGTATATCATTTCAAAAATAAATAATCAATCTAAACTTTTATGCATAGTAAGGTTGATATAGTTAAAAAAAAAAAAAAGGAAAGAAAAAAGTCAAATATTCATCCTCGTTTAGTTTTTTTTATTGTGGGTCTATTATCAAAGTACAAGTATGATAATTTAACAAAATTTGATATCCGATTAAATGAAAACGGTGTTTTACTGAAAGATTTTTTTGGGTATTTTTGTAACAAAATTCTCTAAAAAAAATTAAGGTGTTTGAGGCGCTAGTTCAACCACTTAATTTTTAAAGTGTTTGGCTGTTGGTTAGAATTAATTGATTTTAACTAATAAATAATAAAAAACTACTACATGTTAGAGTAAAAATACAAAAATTTATTATAATGTAAAACTCACATATACTGTCTTTAACCAAAATTCGTTCTTTCCACAATTTTCAAATCATAAATAATAATATAATAAAAAAAAGCATAAAATTTGCTAAGATATAAAAAACTTTTATATACTATAATAAACTATTCTTATTTCATTTTATTTTTATGATTCCAACTCTTCTTCTAAAATCATAAATATTTGAATTTTGAGGGATTAGTTTAGTTAGTTAAGAGTGAAAACGTCGGGATAGGAAATGGGCAGTTTGTTGCGTTCCAGTTTCAATCTCCCACGTTTTTTGCCTCAAAGACAAAACCCCCTTTTATAAGTTATTGATTGAATTACAGCGCACGGTTTTCTTTTCCCACTTCAGCCTACTCTCTCTTTCTCCCTCTTTCTCTCTCTTCACTCCCTCGCTACTTTCTATTTCTGTCTCACACACACCCACCATTAAGTAGGTGTTTAGAAAAGTAACGAGAATCAATAATGAGAACTATTTTTATTGTAATATATGAAAATTTTATATTGTAGTAATTTTTTTTATTGTTATTATAGCATATAAAATTTTTTTATTGTTTATAACTGAATTTATGATAAAAATTGAGTGGTTTCACCGCTGCCAAACACCCTCTAAACCCAAATTATCCCCAACTTACCACTCAATACAAAATTCTCTCTCTGTTAAAACCCGTGAGAAATATTCTTCTAATCCTATTATTATTGTTATTATAATTTATAGCTCTCTTTCATTCTCTAGGATTTTTCATCCCTGGGCTTTTTGGCCTTTTGTGTTTGGTCTTCCCATTCATGGTTGTTCAACTGCAGTACACATTCCTTGTCTTTTAAAACCAAAGAATTGAAACAAGTAATAGATTTATTTATTCACCCCTTCTCTAATAACTCTCCTATTTAAAAAACAAAAAAATAAAAACCAATTATCATCAAATTTCTTGCATAAATATGTATAATACAACATGATGTCCATTGTTCTTCTCAAGTGTTGAAAGAGTCAAGCCAAGGCAACCCATCGTAGATTTGGAAAGTTTAATTAAGAAAATTATCTTTCTTTTTATTTTATCAAATATATATATATATATATATATATATAAATAGAGGGAAGTAGTAGAAAGAAGTGTCTCTCTGAAAATGGGTCTTGTTGTCTTCCTTAAATCTCTTCCATCCAGAGCAACAATGGCCTTCTTCCCAAATCACTGAGACAAAAAATAAAAATAAAGAAAAAAACCCACCATGGATTTGGAAAGTGCGTCATGTCAAAACCAAGCTAATAACAAGGTCAGTTATCAATCTTCTTTCTTCTTTTTCTGCTTTTTTTTTTTACACCATAAACACATTATTCATTCTTGTTTTTTTGTTTTTTTTTTCTTTTGTTTAACAGAAAAAATCATGGAGGACGATTATGAGCCTCGCGTTTCAGAGCCTGGGAGTGGTGTACGGAGATTTGAGCATTTCACCTCTGTACGTCTACAAGAGCACATTCTCCGAGGACATAGCTCACTCGGAAACAAACGAGGAGATTTACGGCGTCTTGTCGTTCGTTTTCTGGACTCTGACTCTGATCCCACTTCTCAAATACGTTTTCATTGTCCTCCAAGCCGACGATAATGGCGAGGGAGGGACTTTCGCGCTCTACTCGCTGCTGTGTCGACACGCCCGAGTCAGCTTGCTTCCCAATTGTCAGGTCGCCGACGAGGAGCTTTCCGAGTACAAGAAGGAGAAGAAAAGAATGAAGGCTCCTCCGCTGTTGCGGGAGAATTCAGGATTCGGGTGCAGGATCAAGGCCATGCTGGAGAGGCATCGGGTGTTGCAGAGGCTGCTTCTTGTTCTTGCTTTGATTGGGACTTGCATGGTCATTGGTGATGGTGTTCTCACACCTGCCATTTCAGGTTTTTTTTTTTTTTTTTTTTTTTTTTTTTTTTTGTTTGGGTTTCTGGGCTCTTTGTGTCTTGATGCAAAATGGGGAGTTTTTTTATTTTTTTTTTATCCTGGGTTTGGTTTTTAGACTGATTTTGTGATTGTTTTTGTGTGGATTTGGACAGTTTTCTCTGCAGTTTCTGGGCTTGAGCTTTCCATGTCCAAAGAGCATCACAAATGTAAGATTTTTTCTTTTTCTTTTTCTTTTTCTTTTTTAATATATAGATTAATTTTAGTAGGAATTTTGGATTTTGACAAAGTTCTGATATTTATTTGTTGGGCTATTCAATGTGTCAGTGGAAATTTACTCATCATAGTTTCTACGTTCTTACTGTTTAATGGCTTTTTCAGTTTTTTTTTTTTCCCTTTAAAATGTTTTTCTTGTATTTTTCCAATTGTGAATTTGTGACTCCCTCAATATTTCCCAGACCAAGTACTATTACTGGTCATATATCAATGCTATTACTGATTGGATAAAGCGCCATAGTTCCTTCTTCTTTCTCCAGAGGGAGGAGAGATAAGGTGGGGAAGCACAAAGTCAAGCTTTTGTTATTCATTCTCTTGTTTTGCTTGTTTCTAGCGTTTTCCCTCATGTCTCAGCATGTAGCAGCTAGATTCTACCACCTTTTTAATTTGGCTTTTACTTTTCAGTGCTAGAAATTCATATAAATTATATACTCTCTAAAAAGAGTTTTTTGTAAAACTTTTGCAGGTGTTGAAGTCCCAGTTGCTTGTATTATACTTATTTGCTTGTTTTCGCTTCAACACTACGGCACCCACAGGGTTGGCTTCTTGTTTGCTCCCATAGTCATGACATGGCTTTTGTGCATAAGTGCCATCGGCGTGTATAACATTTTCCACTGGAACCATCACGTGTATCGCGCACTCTCGCCATACTACATGTATGATTTTTTGAAGAAAACTCAAAACAAAGGTTGGATGTCCCTAGGTGGAATTTTATTGTGTATAACAGGTATAGATTTTGGTATCGGCATTCTGTTTTGCTACAAGTGGGCGAGTTTGAAAAAGTCCCTAATTCGCATCTCGTATCATTAGGTTCGGAAGCTATGTTTGCTGATCTTGGACACTTTTCACAGTTGTCAATTAAGGTATATAGATTTAGACTTATTCTGTGCTTTTGTCACAGTTTCATCTTAAAGTACTTGTTGTAGTTTTGATTGGACGTTGTATATAAGCTACACAAACACAGCATATGGTGATTGTTTTATTTGGTAGAAAATTCCCAAGCAATAAAACATCTTCGGTTTAGTTCTTATTCTTAAGGCAGTTTAGTAACTGGTGGTTGGACCGCATAAGGTATCTAATTCTTCTGTTTTTGAGGGGTTTGTTCTGCACTTTAAAAAAAACTAAGTTTTATGCTTTAGTGAGAATATAACAAGTTATCTCTCAATGCACATCCAAATTGGGAAATCGCTTACACTTGTTGTTCTGTGTCTTAAGTTAGGATAACGATACCCACTTCTTTAACGCAAATCTCTGTTCTCCGCAGATTGCTTTCACTTCCATGGTTTATCCAGCGTTAGTTCTTGCATATATGGGCCAAGCAGCATTTCTGTCTCAGCACCATTTTGATAAAGATGATCTCTACGTTGGATTTTATGTGTCTGTACCAAGTAAGTAATCTTCAGCTTGTTCTTTCAAGTTCGGATAATACTTCACATCTCAGCTAATCGAAAGCACCCCAAAATTTTTCATTACAGAAAAACTAAGATGGCCCGTTCTCGTAATAGCTGTACTTGCAGCCGTAGTAGGAAGCCAGGCCATTATTACCGGAACTTTTTCGATCATCAAACAATGTTCTGCCCTGGGTTGCTTCCCTAGGGTCAAAATAGTCCACACATCGTCCAAATTCCACGGTCAGATTTACATACCAGAGATTAATTGGATATTAATGATGCTATGCTTGGCTGTTACTATTGGTTTCAGAGACACGGGACGCTTGGGTAATGCATCAGGTATGCTAGTCTTTGCAAAGTACTTGATTTTTTTTCTTTTTCTTTTTCTTTTTGTTTTTTTTTTTGTGTGTATGACATTGTTTATCAATGAGTTTGTTTGACTCCTGGTTTTTCCATTTCGAATATGTCTAAGCCATAATAAAACTAGAGAGAAGAAGTCAGAACAAACTTAACATGTACCAGTTGTAATATGTGACAATGACATTGAATTTACCTTTCTTGCTCAATGTGGTAACATGCTGTCGGATATATCTATTAATATGCTGCTCACTCTCTCTCACTTGCTATGAAGACAGCTGATTCTCTTTCGGGGTGAATATGCCATGTCAGTCATTTCGTTAGATTTATAGATAAATTTGAAATGAACGGTATGGCTGTTTTGAACGCTTATGTAGTTGAGGGGATGCAGAAATTACAATTAGGGTCACGTCAGCCTTCTGTTAGTATGATAGACAGACGCTGAATGGGTGTTTTGATCAAATTTATACAGTTGAGGGGAGTAAAATAAAGACTCTTAAAAATCCGGGAGTATGTTGAACTAGGGTACATAGCTCAAGGGAAATTACGAAATTAATTCTAATTTCTTCTCCTATCAATATCCTCTGCTTACTGGTTTCTGTGGCACAGGTTTGGCAGTTATCACCGTCATGCTGGTCACTACCTGCTTAATGTCTTTAGTTATTGTCTTATGCTGGAACCGGAGCATCTTTTGGGCAATTTGCTTTGTAGTCTTTTTTGGCACGATTGAGTCTCTGTATTTCTCAGCTTCTTTAATCAAGTTTCTTGAAGGAGCTTGGGTCCCGGTTGCCCTTTCTTTCATATTCTTAGTCATAATGTACGTTTGGCACTATGGAACAATCAAGAAATACGAGTTCGAAATGCATAACAAGGTTTCCCTCAACTGGCTACTCACCCTTGGTCCGAGCCTGGGCATTGTACACGTCCGTGGCATTGGCATCATACATACTGAGCTTGTATCTGGAATCCCTGCAATCTTCTCCCACTTTGTCACAAATATTCCAGCCTTCCACCAGGTCCTAGTTTTCCTCTGCATCAAATCTGTCCCGGTCCCACGCGTAAGGCCTGAGGAACGGTTCCTCGTGGGAAAAATTGGACCAAAAGAATACAGATTGTATAGGTGCATTGTTCGATATGGCTATCGTGACATCCACAAGGATGATGTGGAGTTTGAGAATGATCTAGTATGTAGTATAGCAGAGTTCATCCGCTCAGGAAACACTGAATTCGATGAAGACATGGAAAAGGAAGATGACAAAATGACAGTTGTTGGAACGAGGTCTGCTGCCAATGCAGATGGTATTCGGTTGAGGGAGGACAGCGAAGACTATGAGTGTACAGTAGGAACATCAGAGCATAGGGAGATACTATCCCCGCCAGCTACAAAACGAAAGAAAAGGGTGAGGTTCGTCGTGCCAGAGAGCCCAAAGATTGACATGGGTGTGAAGGAGGAACTAGCGGAGCTGATGGAGGCAAGGGAAGCAGGCATAGCTTACATACTAGGGAACACATACATGAGAGCAAAGCAAGGATCGAGCTTAGTGAGGAGGTTCGCAATCGATTATGGATATGAGTTCTTGAGGAGGAATAGCAGGACAGCCACTTATGAACTAAGAATACCTCATGCGTCTAGTCTAGAGGTGGGGATGATCTACCATGTTTAGGTTTTGGTGAACCCAAAAAAAAAAAAAAAAAAGATAGATAGCACGTAAAAGTAGAAAATGTAAAATGTGATATTGTGCATATAGTGAAAAAAACCCACCATTGTTTTCATGTCGGTTGAAGGAGATGTGCAGCAGTTCAGTCATTTGCTAGTTGCAGAGCCTCTTTATTCTTTTTTTTTTAACTTCTTTTTCTTTTTGGTGTTTATTGAAGAGGGAATATTTGTTTTGCAGGCATGTAAAGTTGTAGTTCTGTTTTACGAGCCCCTTAGAAAAAAGAAGAGTGACGCACCCTTTTTTTTTTGCTGTGAATTATATGTTTCTGGTTATTGGTAGATTCATTTTTTGTTATGTCATTAAGGGGCATCAAGTTTTGTACACAGAAGCTGGTGTGACATATCCCAATTTTTGCACCATAAGACCCCTTCTCAAAGATGCTGATGATATTGTTCTACAACTAAATTAAACTGATTTTTGCCAAACAGGCTACAACTATTTGTAATACAAATATCAACGTAAATGCTATATTTTGTACTTAAAAGTATTATTTTATGCACCAATTTATATTGTTATTTCAAATGTTATATCTCCTTATTTTAAAATTGTTATTTTTAGAACTTGTAAAAGGTAATTTTTAATTTTGAAAATGAGAGCGTTGTGATTATCAAATAAAACGTTATTACATCACCTAATACCATTAAAGTTAAAATTTGGCATACGCAATGTCTAATAACAAATGTCAGATTTTGCAACAAATATGGTTTGAGACCTGCAAAAAGGGTCGTCCAACCCTGCCCATGTGTGTTGAAAGCACCCAACTCAACGGTCAAGTGTAATTCAATCCGTCTCGTATTGATTTACACAAACGTCTAATTTTAAGGCATTGAATTTAAAATTATCCACAAACTAATATAATTACAAAATTGTCTATTAAACTCTATGTAAAGAACACAATAACCTTAAATTGTAACAGAAAAGAATTAACCTTTGTAATTTCCTTATTGAAAGGAAAATAAATTCAGATGTTTCATGATGAATAGATAATTATATTAAATAGACAAAACAGAAAAAAAAAAAAAAAAAAAAAAAGGAAACGATCAGCTTATTTGAGCAGTGTGCTTTTTTATGTAGGTTATTAAAATTTCATTATTAATTTAAAAAAATAAAAATAAAATAGATGTTCAGCGACGGTTAAAAAAAGGCAACATATAAATAGCAATTAGCAATTAATTCAAAAAATGCTTCAATATTTTAAAAAAGTAAATAAAAAACCTTCATTAATTGAAACCAAAAAGGGAAACTAACGTTTTAAACACAATGGAGTTTATTAAATTTCAGAACCCTTGATTCGTCCTAACCGCCACCTCCTTTGAAGCCAAAAACCTCCCCTTCACTAAATCGTCGATCAAGCATACGTCCATAATTTAGATTGTTTGTTACCGTAATTTATATATCATTATAGTAATGATTATGACACCTTTCTACGTGTGATATCTTGAACTTATTTAGGTATGATTATTTTTCAATTTTTTACCTTTTGGAGTTAGAGAACTGAATAGTTATATGCAACTTTTACATATAAGAAACTTAGACAAGAAAAGAACATCTATAAGGGAGAAATTATGAAGTCTATAAACTATAATCTTATATATATCATTACCATAATTTATATATCATTATAGTAATGACCATGACAACTTTCTACATATGACATCTTGAACTTATTTGGACATAATTATTTTCCTATTTTTTTCTCTTTTGAACTCAAAAAGCTAAATAGTTTTGTGCAACTTATGCATACGAGAAACTTATATAAAAAAAAAAAAATCTATTATAGAGAAATTGTGAAGATTATAAAAAATAATCTTATATATATTATTTTCATAATTTATATATCATTATGTTAATAACTATAACAGTTTTTTCTATATGACATCTTGAACTCACTTAGGCATAATTATTTTCCAATTTTTTTCCTTTTTGGACTTAAAAAATTGAATACTTATGTGCAACTTACGCGAACGAGAAACTCGTATAAAAAAAATCTATTATAGAAACTACAAAAATAATCTTATATATTATTACTGTAATTTATATATCATTATGGTAATTGCTATAACAGCTTCTTGCACATGACATCGTGAACTTATTTGGGCATAATTATTTTTCTAAGTTTTTTCCTTTTGGAATTAGAAAGTTAGAGCATAAGGCGAATAAATGCTGACTGACTTCATTCAACATGTAATTAATCATAAAAGCTTGCACACGTGAAGTGAACGCGTAATTGAATTGATCAAATGAAGCCAAAAAAAAAGGCCCCCATATTAAGATTACCAACATTCGGGTATAAAAGTTGGATGAAAATTGTTGAAGTCATCCAATGTATTTGGGGTACAAAATTTGAATGATAATTGTTCGTCAGCGAATCACTCATATACTACTAATATGATAATGGAAATAAAATGACAAAAATTGTTTAAGCTTCTAAAATTAACCATTGGAGCATATTGAGTATTCCAAATCATCAAAATTTAAAATATAGATAGTTGTATAATATTGTTTATAAGTAGACAAATTTTGATTCAATAAACTCAAAACAGACACGTTGTATAAATACTTGTCTTTTTAATATGCAAAATTTTTAATTAAAAAAATGAGAAAAATCGAATAAAAACATTTGAGGTAAATAACAGTAAAAGAACAATTAAAGGTAAAAATGTTCTTTTCAAAGTAAATAGGTGAGTAAAAAAAAATTATGGAGTTAGTTTTCTATTTATTGCTATTCATTACAAATATTTCCCAAAATAAAAGCCATGCGAGCTGGGCCGATTGCGGTGCAAATTATAAGTCTAGGCCCCAGTTGGGCTCGAATCTTTATGCAGAATCAAGTCTGCGTGCCTGGTCCCGCGCATATGTACTGCTCCACATGGCATTATGCAAAACTTGGTCCTTTGCTAATCGAGTTAAAACTCTGGAAATTATAACTGTAAAAATAGTAACAACATTGACGTACTCCCAATAACTAGTACCATACAGAAACAGCCGTAAACCGAAATGTCTTGACCAATTTACCCGAGAGTGATAGGAACTCAATTATAAACAGTGTAAAATTTTTACATGATATAATAATAATAAAAAAAATTACTACAGTATAAAGCTCTCACATATTATAATAAAAGTGGTTTTAATTAACGATTCCTACTGCCCTTCAAATCACTTGATGCAGTTGAAATCAATCAATCAAGGAAACGTCGATAATATAATTCATCTGTCAATTGGCACAACTCAGATGCTAAAATTTAATATCGTTTCTGCATTGAACCTGCACAACTCAAGTTCTGGTTTTGCTTGCTAAATCAGCTTTTCATTACTAACCAACCAACCAACCAAAGCGAGCTGCCTAGATAGTAGAATTCTAACTTCCAAAAAAGGTGAAAAGAAAAAGAAGAAAAACAAAACACGTTTTGTTTTTCATATTTAAAATCGAGTCATTGTCGTTAAAAACTATACGTCGGCAAGGCGGCAGAATATATATATTAGGGCAATTTGGTGACATTGAAGATCAATGTCACGTCAATTTATGTTATTTCATTATTGATGCAACTATTACGTGCTATCCCATTCCTATCCCCTCTGAATTTCCTATTGGTAACAACTCCTAGTCCTAGGCGTTGATATATATGGCCTTTAGCTGTCCTTGAAAACTAATTTTGTGGCTTGGATTTGCCTTTAGCGTGAAAAGTATGGCCCATGAATTGGTTGCCATGGGTCCCATAATGAATCCCATTTGCTAGAAATTTTTCAAACAGTCTAATTCACAGATGATAGGTGCATTTAACAACCTCGTTGCAACTATACGTTAAAAGTATTATAATGTAAAACTCTTTTATGTTATAATAAAAAATAAAAATATGTTACAGTATAAAGCTTTTATATTCTACTGTAAAATTGTTCCAATTTTTTAATTTTAACTGTGTTGTAAAACACACACTATATGCCACCATAGATGATGTGAAAGTGGGCCTGTTGAAATCTCATTGCTTATTGATGTTTTTGAAAACCCGTGGATTTGTTCAACCTATAAAGCTCATTTTTTAAATGAATAATAAAAGGCTTCAAATCTTTAAAAAGCTCAACATTATTCTTTGAAAAAGAAAAAAAGCTCAATAATATGTTACATCGCAAGGTTGTGTCGCTTCGCTAAAAGGAAAAAAAAAAGGTGCTAGATCCTAAAGTGGCAATCCAATGATAGATATTTCAAGCATGATTTCCACGTTTAAAATTACAAAGTGTTTGCTTTTTCAAAATGTTGCTCAAAAGAATGGAAGAATACAAGAAAGAGGTAGTGAGAGGATGCAATGACAAGAAATTACTTAGGAATATTAAAAATCTAATGGATTACAATTTTTACTATGTATGTTTATATTAAAATGTATTGTAATATACGTATTATTCAATCGATAGAACCAAAGTGCTATCCTTTTTTTCGTCAAATTTTTAGGTCGTTTAAAAACATAATTTAAACCATAAAAATATGGTTCAAACAAATGTAATTGCCAACAAAAACAATATATATATATATACATGCATACGCAAAATGTTGTTATCAAAATAATCCATACAAATGAAGGGCGAGACACCTTCACCCCTTTACCCGTTCCTCAATCCAAACTACGTGAAGCTTACAAAAGCAAGAGTCTTTGTTCAATGAACAATAGTTTTGAACTCAGAACTATGGTAGAATATTCCTTTTATATACACTATTTCCACTCCATGACCACTTATTATTATTATTATTATTATTATTATTATTACGATGTTTGTTAAGAATGATTAGAACTAATTTTTTAGTTTAAAATACTATAATATATGAGAGTTTTATATTGTAGCAACTTTTTAGCTTTTGTTGTTACATGTAAGAGTTTTACACTATTTTTAATCTTAAAAATTGGTGCTAACTAATTTTGCCACACAGCCTATAAGTCTTTGATTAATGAACTATAGTTTTGAACTCAGAAATCTGGTAGAATATTCCTTTTATATACACTATTTCCACTCCAGGACCACTTATTATTATTATTATTATTATTATTATTATATATTGCCCTAATGATCATATCCTGACCTCTACGCTATTACAAAAACACTTCTATTTCCCAACTTATTCACAAGATAAGATCCATCATAATCGGAAAATGACCAATTAATCGCCCAATTCAAGTTATGGACAAGAGACTTGTACCACTATTCTAATCTTGTATGATCCATCCACCCACTGACACCCAAAACCTAACCAACTTTTTCTTTTGTTCCTAAAAAAAATAAATAAAATATTGTAAGCGTGCTAAAACCAAACTTCAACGTGAATGTTCTAATCGTTACAATAGAAGATTTTTATATATTATAATATAAAATAAAAATATAATATATTATAAAATTTTTATATACTATAGTATCTAATAAGATGTTTGATAAACTCAATTTTAATTTATCAAGTTCAATTTAAACAGTATAAAATTCTCACATGTTATAATATTAAACAAAATTATATTATACTATTTATAATTTTAACTCTTAATTTCAACTATTTTTTTAAAAACACTAAAAATTTTAATTTTAAGTTCTAACTTGATTTTTAAACCCACCATAAGCCACTTTTGCTCGTTATACTAATGTTTAATTTCTTAAACCGGATAGAGTACAGAGCTTTCAATCGCTCTTGAAAAACACCGATCACCAACCTTATCCTCTCTTTTTAAAGAAATAATAATAATAATAAAGAAAAGAAAAGAAAAGAAGAGGGGAAATTATTAGACCAGATTATAATTTATGAAAGTCAACGCGACAAAGATATAGGTATTACCGACGCCATATTCGTGTAGCTGGAACTACACTTTCATTTTCTGCCTGACAATTCGAGGCAGCAACGATGATTTTTATGAATCAGGCACACAATATTACATACATATATATATATATATTGTTTGAAAACTAGTGCTTGAACGTGCAAGCAAGAAACAGAAAAATAAAAGTAAAATAACTCAAAAGTCTTTTATTTTTTTGTCAATAAATAAATGTTTGACCAATGACGAGAATCTCAACATATATAAAATTTTAAAAAATATTTTTTATGCAATAAATAAACATGTTTTGAATAGAAACATTATACAAATTATATATCTCAAGTAAGAGAATAAAAATACATCAACTACTAATATTTACAAATTTTTCCCAAAGTTTTTTATATTTCTCCCGTCTCTCGTAAATGTTCTAATGTATATATATACGCACACATTATAAGCTCACCAAAAGTTATATTCTCACGTGTATTTCCTTAAATTTGCCAAAATTTCCCCAGAACTTTGTGTATGTACAAAATTTCCTTGTTGTGTCTTAATATTTCAACAAAATTTCAGAGTTCTTAAGGTCCTTAAATATCTCATATGTGTAAAAGAATTCCTTTAAATACTTTCAGAAAATTTTGATAAATTTTCTGTATAATTATTTTACATTCAAAAGGTTGTTTTACATCTTAAAATTTCAAAAATTTCAGTGGAAATATGAGAATTTTCTGTTTACGTCTACACAACAAGAGCCGCTGGCATAAGTAAAATACCATTTTGCGTAAAACGCAGTGCTTTGGTGAATAGTGCTTTTGTATGTGCGTGCATAACACAATTATCTGCTTAAAAAATTAAAAAAATAAAGAAACGTATCAAAGCTGTGTCTAATTAGCTCTTCAGAGACGACCTGCTGGGTGCTTTTTGGAATGATTTAAAACAAGATGCTTTTGGCCCATCCAATCTCAAAACTACTTTTGGACATGATTGGTTAGGCAGGTGGTTCAAACTTTTAGTTTTTATAAATATTTTTGGAATAAGTATTTCTTGGGTGTTTATGAAAAGTTTTTTATTTATCTTTTGAACTTTTTATATTTGTAAATAATAAATTAAAGATTTTATCTTTATTTTTATATTACATTATTTTTTAAAATAATAAAAATTGTTGACATATTTAATAAAAACAGGTTTAAAAATTTTACTAAAATCAAAAGGCAATTTTCTATTTATTATCTAAACACTAATTAAAAGCCTTTAATCTTCTTGTCGAGTTTAAAAACAAAAACACAAGCTATCTTAAACAGACTTTAATATCGCATAGCTTTATATAAAATAGAGCAGGTGAGTTTTGCTTTAGTTACTTTCGTTGAATACCTATATGGCCGTGAGTTTGACAACTTCATTCCTTGAATCTTTTAGGTTGTTTGACAATATTGGTTGGAACCATAGTTATGGTTACCAAATAGTATAAAATTTTTATATGCTACAGTAAAAATAAGAAGTTGCTATAATGTAAAGCTATTGTATGCTATAGTGTTTCAAACCACAACCATAGTTCTAACCACACTTCTCAGATACCTTACTTTTATCTTTTTTTTCCTCTTTGTATAACACGTTCTCTTTTTAATTTTGTTTTTGTTTTTGTTTTTGTTTTGTTAAAAACTTCAAATAAACATTTATTTTGAGAGTGGGAGGTTTTTTAATGAGGATGCAATATGAAGGAAATAGAAGGGAAAACAAGTCTTGTTTTGATTTTATGCTTTTTTTCTGCTATTATAATCTTTTTTTCTTTTTCTTTTCTTTTTTTTTTAGATTTTTCCTATGAAATTTGACAAAGTAAATTACGAGTAACTCCCTCCTTTTGAACTATTAGATTTATCTCAGAAACTGACCAAATCTAATTATAAGAAATGTTCATTATTCGTATGAGCTCTTATAGGAAAAGATTTTAATTTTTTTTTCTCTAATGTCGTTTTGGGTTTGGAATAACATAGCGTGAAAGATACGTTTGGAACACTCTACTCGGGGTGTAGTGTAGGGGATGTGGGTCCCACTGCCGAAGTGAGTTTTGGATAGGGACGAGCCCCAAAACGCACAGCCCAACCGCCTCTTGCATAGTTTTATCGTCCCGCGAAACGCGGCAACAGGATAAGCGGGTCCCACATCACCTGTTTACTGTCGATTACCCACCAACAACTTGATCACATAACGTCATGGATTTACATTAAAACACTCGTTCATTAACTTCCTTTCCCTCGCGCGCCGGTACTATGATGAAGCCCAAACCGTATCAAATGAGAATATACCCTCCTCATGGGTAATAAAGAATGGCTTTTATCTTTGAGGTGGGGATTAAGGGGGTGTTTGGAAGGTGGTGGGAACCAGTGGTGAGAACTATTTTTACTGTAGTATGTGAGAGCTTTACACTGTAGTAATTTTTTTTATTGTTACTATAGCATGTGAGAGCTTTATACTGTTCATAACTGAATTTGTGGTGGGAACCGCAGTTCCCACCACTTTGTCAAACATCCGGTAAAAAAAAGGAGTTTTTAGCATATTTATCGTTTAAATTTAAAGCTTTTTTTTCTGGGGTAATGTGATCTTAAACTTTTTTTTTAAGCAATTGAGTCCTTAAACTTAATTAAGTGTAATAATTAATAGGATATTTGATAGAGTGATTAGAACAGTTAGTTATAACTGTTTTTTATTGTAGCATGTGAGAGCTTTATATTGTAGCGATTTTTTTGAGTTATTGTAGCATGTAAGAGCTTTACATTATTCATAATCAAGAAAGTAGTTCGGACCGTGGTCCGAACCGACCTGCCAAACACCCTTAATCCTTTAATCACAAACTTTCGTCAAAATTAAGATGAAAATGCTCCCGTAAGACACACATGACTCATTTAAAAAAAATAGGCAGAATTTTGAGCACTACAGTGATTAAGATATACATATAAACCAACAAAATTGTTGAAAAAATATTAACGATAATATAATTTCTTTTTTTTCCTTTTTTTGGGCAAAAAATTAAACAATTTGACTCTCATTGTGAGAAAATGAAGTGCATAAGTCTTCGACATGCGTCACATGGATCTTATGTATTTATTTTCCGTCCTAATTTTTAAGGAAGTTTGTAAATTAAGATTTAATTGTTACACTTTACTAAGTTTAAGGACTTAATTTTCACACAAAAAATCAAGAACCAAATTGCAAAAATATGAAAAGTTTAGGGACAAACATGCCAAAAACCTAAGAAAACTAATAGCTTTGAGCATTTTTATTCAATAGTGAAATAATAATAATAATAATAATAATAATAATAATAGGAAACGTTGAACATTGAATACTATATTAACATGAAAACTATAGTGTGTTATATACAGAGTTCGAATTTCCATCGTAAATCTCTTTTAAAAATTTATAGTAAGTTCTTAGACTTCACTTGTTCGATATTTTTTTATTGTATTTTACTCTATCTTTTATGAGTTTTAGCACGCCGCCCCAAAGAGAAAAAAGAGATAAAAGAGAGAGGTTAGAAGGAAGTGGCATGGTCGGAGTTTCGGGAACGTATTTGGGTGCATTACTGGGCTCTTGGTCCTGAAATTTGGTCTCCAAGCTTGCCCGATAATAGGTTTTCTGATGGTGGGGGCGGTGTGTGGCATGGAACTTCTGTGTGGATCAAATGTTAGATAGAAGTTGATCATGACCGTTGGTTTGGTGCATTATTATTAGTGCCTCTAACGTTATGCGATCAAAATCTATTAGAAGTTTGATCTATATAAGGGTGGGATTTATATGGCGGCGGCGGCGGCGGTGGTCTTCCAGCAATGAGAGGGTGCCGACATGGGACTTGCGTGTCACTATTTGATTGGCACTTCGACTAAACCGCGCCACTCTCGGGTTCTAAAGCTTTCTCTCGTGGCTATTTCACATATTGTCATTGCTGAAGGTTTTGTTAGCAATGCTTACGGTTTTTGTTTTGTTTTGCTCTATCTTGTGGCATGCAAAAACAGTGGGCTTTATCCCAATTTGGCGGTGCGTGTCCCATTTTCTACTGTTGGTTCGTGTTTCCAGCATGCTAGATTTGTAGAAATAGTGTGTTTTCGTGTTGTCTGAATGCAATGGCTCTCTCGATTTTTTACGAATAAGATTTTTCCATCAATTATAGACACATAGTTAAAAGAGCCATGCGTGTTTGATTGTTTTTGTGGATTTATATTTTTAAAACTTTATATATGTCTATTTCCTTTGAGCATTTTATTCAAGTTTAACGATGGGATTGATTGTCTTTTGTCAGCATGATTTTCTGTAATTGAGGTAAGATGAGTCAGTATTGGTGTTTGCATTTTTTTATTTGGAAATTATTACTCTAATTTTTTAGAAAAATACTTTATATGATGTTTATTACATGCTTGTAATATGTACATTTATAATCTACAATCTTTAGTATTGAAATCTCAAAATTAATAGAGGAAAATAATTATGTTAAGGTATAAAATTTTTTATTAAATAATTCGTCAAAATAATAATACAAAACAATACTGTTTTGTTGGGATAACTAAACCACAATATTTTTTAGTTGGGATAACAGTTAATTTTTAAATCTTTATAATCATAAATAAGATAATTGTGTAAAAAATAAATTTAATAACTTTGCAATTAGTAAATATTATATAAATTTAAAACGAAAAAATTTTGGTAAAAAATTTGCATTTAAGGTTTATGAAAGTAAATTCGATAAATATTGAATTTATTAAATTCTATCATTGATGTAAATTTAGAAGAATTTATGGAATGAATATGGGATTTAAAGAATTTGGTCATGAAGTAAATTCTCTTGAATTTGTTGAAATTAATTATGAAGTAAATGCATGATTTATCTGGTAAATTTTAAATTTACTATCATTCACTAATCTTTAAATAATTTTTTGATGTGCAAATTATTCAGAAAAAAAAAAGTTATACACCTCTTATTTGTTTTTTTGAAATAAATTCTCTCTCTCTCTCTAGGAATTTCGTACCCAAACTCAAACCTCACGTGCATTGCACGAGTCGTGTCCGCGACTGCCCAAGGTTTCTTGACATGGACCATTTAAAATCGCATTCGCAGGTGAAGGCCTGGTGGGGCCCAGAATAAGTTGGTCGCCGGTGGAGGGGGAAGCATGAACGTTACACGTGTTTGCTGTCCGTACTGTTGGAGAAAATGGGTAGAGTTGGTTGGACGAGGAAAAAGGTTGGTCCGTTGGAGGGGGCAAAAAAAAAAAAAAAAAAACTGAACCACTCCTCCAAATACCCGAAACAGAAATAAAAAAAGATGAAATAAATTAAAATATCCTTGTCCTGTCAGACTTTATCCACTCTTAACAACCATCATAGATTAAAATAACCAACCTAATTGTTCGCTGAAATTACACTAAATGCCATTGCCAGGCCTTTTTTTTTTTTTTAATCGATGTTATTGTTATTATTATTATTTGGATAATCTTAAATGTTTATTTAAGGTGTTTGGTATTAAACAAAATGTTTAGTTGCTACAATATAAAACTTTTATATGTTATAATAATAAAAAATAAATTACAATGTAATGCCTTTATATGCTACATTGTTTAAACTAATTGGTTCAAATCAAATAATGCTCTCAAACAATTTATTATATATATGTCATACATCAACTTTAAGGTATTTGAGTGAGTTGTTTAAATCGTTAAATTCGAATTATAAACAATGTAAAATTTATACATGCTATAGTGTAAAATAAATGGCTGTGCATATTTGATTTTGGGATCTTTTCAAAAAAAAGGGATAAAAAATTAATATTATTTGCCATTAGAAGAGACATGTTATATTTTTTTTTTCCAATGAAATTTATAGACATTTACATTGTTATATGTAGGAACCTCATGTTTCAAAATTAATTTTTAACGTTTTAATTTATGAAAATATATGTTAAAATTTACAACAGATAATACAAAATTAATCTCATATATAAATCTACAGGTGGTGAAAATGGGTAGTTCCCAAAGTAAAAACTCTTTTTTTTATTTTTGATGAATAATAAAAAAATAATAATAATGTTCTTTTTTACTTGCTCTTTTTCTTAACCGACGACACATTTTGGCGATGGGGGCTCATGAGAGATAGGTTAGGGGTAATCTGGTAAAAAGGTGGAAATGGTAATGCTGATCCGCACGCCAGCTAAGGAAGTGGTGTGGTCGGACAGCGGCATGCTGTCTGGGTCACGCTCACCGAGTCAATTCCCTCGCTCTTTCTCCCTCCTCCCTCTCTCTCTCTCTCTCTCTCATCCATAGACGTGGAATTTTTGGCTTTTAAAAACTTAGCCAAAATTAATTATTAATTAATCTCAATTAAAAAAATTGGCCTTCACAATTTCCTCTTTTTTGGGAGAAGCCAATCCCCAGCTGTCATTTATTAGGGCACAGCTCATCTCTCATCACTGAATTCTCTTATTTACCCCTGTCTTTGTACTCTATTTACCGGGAAACGACATCTTAATTTTATTCCAATTATACGTGCTTATTCCTTTTGCTCTGCCCATCAAGGAATCGATCCTCTATTTGCGCACGTGCCTTTTCTTTGAAATAGCGTTAAATATTTTCATTGAATAAGTGCTTTTTAGCTTCTTTTTTTTTTTTTCATGTTTCAATTGATGAAGCTTTTTGAAAATTTAGAGCGAGCTTATTTATTTATTCGTAATGATATAAAAGGGAAATGAAGTCCAATTAAGACACCATTTTTTGCTTTTGTTTGGATTGGCCTTTTTTATTTGGCCAGATTAATCTTTGTTGCGTGTTGAAATTTTTCTGTATTGCATAGTCAAAATGGAGTTTCCTTGCAGCCTTGAAAAACGTATATGAAGTTGATCAAATGTTAAACAACGACAATAATGGTGATTATAGTAATAATAACAATAATTATTGATTGAGGAGAAAGTGAGGCAGTAGCGTGAAGATGTGATATTTGGTCAATTAGAGGTTGGATTTGACTTTAGTTTCGGTTGAAACTTTAGTTCGAACTAGCTAAATACAGTGTAAAACTTTTATATACTATAATAAAAAGCAAAAAAATTGTTATAGTATAAACACTACAATTTTTAAACTTAAAACTTTATTCCAACGTAAGTGTTAAATGGCAGTTAGTTCAAACTAAAATATCAAACAACCTATTAATTTTTTTTAACTTTAATTCACGAGAATCCCTGTTTATTATTGTTGTTGTTGCTATTGTTATTATTATTATTATGTGCATCCTTATGCTATTTGGGAACAGTCGCCACATCCATAAGCTTTTTTTTTTATAATTTTTTTAGCATATATTTCATATGATAATTTAGAATCCACGCCAACTTTCAACAAAATTTTGGTATCATTAGGTCACACATTATTGTCTAGAATATACACAAACGAAAAAAAAAATATTGTCATTGAAAGTCGTTTCATCTTTCTTTTTCTTTTAACTTGCTTTTGTTTATTTATTTATTTGTTTGTGGAATGAAGACTTTACACAGATTCATTGGTTATATCTTGAGCCCTGTTTAGTGGTCTCGGGAAGCAAATATGTGCATCCTAAAAAAATCTAAGAAAATAAAACCAATTTGACATGATACTAAGGATTTCATTTTTTTAGATAAAAGACAAAAATTCAACCATATTAAAGTGAGTACGAATATTGTGACTTATTCGAAAGGTTTTTTCAAAGATCGAGGTGACAAATTAATAGGGTGTTTGGGAGATGGTAAAAACCGTTGGTTAGAATTATTTTTATTATAACATGTGTAAGTTTTATACTGTTTATAAATAAGAAAGTTGTATAGACCATTAACTGACAAACACTCTCTAACTGGTCTCCACTAAAATTTGTTTTAAAAATATTAACAGAAAAAAAAAAAGAAGTACAATTCTGGATATGTTTTATTACATTCCACTCATATTTAGACCACAAAGATTGTTTGGTTAAGAGAACGAGAATACTTGACAAACCAGTTTAAATTGAAAAAAAGTTTAAATGTTGTAACGTGCGAAAGTTCTGCGTTATAATTGCTTTTTATATTGTAGCTGTTGTAAACTTTAAACTGTGTAGACAGTTTGAACTAACGAGTTCAAACAAATATGCCTAATAAAAAGGTGATAAAATATTGCATTATTGTAAACTTCAAGCTTATCAATAGAAGTTATTATTTTTTAGTCTGTCAGCTCATCAATAGAAGATATTATTTTTGAGTCATTTGAACAATGCAAGCCTCTTGGATTACAGATAACCACACTTTACGATCACCAATGGGCAGCGGCATGTAAATTAATCAATTAATTAATCCGCTATTTTTTAATGTTAATTTCTTTTTGTTTATTGTTGAAGATAATGATCTAATATTCTAATTGGTCTACTAAATTAATGGGGTCTATGTGGCCTAATCCCTACTTATATTCGTTTGACTAAGACTTTATCCGATATTAAATTAAAAGTTAAAGGAAATTCATTGGTTGGGGCAAGTTAAAAATAAAAATAAAAAATAAAATTGGACGTGTAGAAGCGTGTTTGCCCACTAAATGGTTAGGTGTTTTAGTTATGTTGGCCAATTTATCCCTTCTCACTTACATGATTCATTTGACTATTATTATTATTATTATTATTTTGACCTGATTGATTATTCTAATATAAAACATGTACTTTAGCAAGTTATCGTTTCGGAATAAAAATCGAAGTTGTCTTCGAGTTGGTCTTCTATGCAATTACCCACTACGTGTCTTAGAGTATTATTTGCTTTAGATTGTAGGCTGGTCCCAACTAAACAGGATCTCTTGTTTATTTCTTATTGTAACAACAAAAACAATAAATAACAATAATGGGAATAATAATCACTTTGTAATTATTGGTTAAAAAGCACTCTCCGAATGAGTGTGTTAAGCATGTTAAAATAAAGAAAAAAATTTTACAAAAAAACAAAAAAAAAACAAAATTTTGTAAAGAAAAACGTTTCAGACAATAAAAGAAAAAAAAAAGTTTTTAAAAACAAGAAAAACGTTTCGCCTGGAAAATAAAAAAAAAAAAAAAACTGTTTTGTAAAAAGAAACGATGAAACCTTTCGAGTTTCAAACGTCTTAGAGAGCACCACGTGAAACTTATTCTCACTTTATTTATATATATATATATATATATATGTTATTAAAGATTAAAAAAAATTACTATGCTACAAAAAAATAATAATATTATTTTTGTTATTATTTGCTAAGAACCAAATAATAGTATGAAGTGCACGTATGCAATGTGCCAATTTTAAAATTAATTCATATCAACAACACCAAATAAAATTTTCAAGGCTATTAATTTTAGAGATGATTATAAAATCACTTGTCTGGTTTGGCACTTCATGAAAATCACATTATTATATATATATATATATATATATATATATATTTGAAAGCTACATGAACGTTCTGTGTGAGTTGAGTTTTGTTGGATTTTATGATTCAAATACGCAGCAAAAAATTAAAAATGAATTCCGACAAAACCCTCGCAGGATCCATGCAATTCGATTAGATTGATAAGAAAGTCGTGGAATCTTATCAAGAAGACAAAACGGGCAAGATTCTAGAAGAGAGAGAGCTGGTTACTCCGGTGACACCCTAACTCAAGCTTTTAGTATTTGGGATCAGATTCAGACGTTGTTACTTAGAGCAACGCCCTCTGCAGGTATCCACACAAACAGACTCTCTCTAAAAAACAAATTGGTGTACTATCACCCTCTCTTTTACGTTAAATGACTCTTTCTAATTTTAGGGTTTTAATTTCTTTTTTCTTTTTGAATGAGAGAACGTATTTTTTCTTCTTAATTCGACTAGAAACCCTAAAACAGATATATATATATATATATATATCTATTGACTTCGAGATAGAGTCAGATTTTAACTAGGGTAAACTGTAATTCGAATATGATTCAGAGAATCTATATAATGTTTGTAATTCGAATATGATTCAGAAAATCTAGATAATGTCAGCAATTCGAATATGATTCATATAATCTAGATAATGTCGGATTCAATGAACCTAGACATATCTAGTACATCGAATCTGGATATTATCAGATTCATCGAACCTAGACATAGATAACTCAAATTCGTTATTGGTCTGTTCTAAGTGTGAGACCCTGTAGGTTCACATAACGTTGGTAGTGGGCTTGAAATTCTATTTCTGACCCACAAATCATAAGCGGCCTCTAGCAAAACATTATGATTACCCAAGTTATACGAATGTCAATAATCCGACATAACCTAATCCACAATAAGTATTAAAGTCATTTTGTCTTTAGATACCTTGATTGAACATAAGGCATGGTTTATGTCATCCTTATACTATTCAATCATATTATTTCTCGATCTTAAGTAGACTGATATTGATAACCCTTATCAATTCATTCCAGTATGGCCATACATTTTTCTTCGGTCTAACTTATCGAGGGGCCCATATATATCTTTCTCATAATAAATAAGTGACAAATTCCTTCTTAATCACTCATATTCCTCATATGATTCACTTTATATCCAACAACAATCAATTCCATCGTCCTGTTAAAGATAATATTAGATTGTGTCAAAATATAGAACTTGTCATGTAGGAAATCATGGTGATTTCAGGTTAGAAGACTAGGACAATACTATTGTGATGAGAATCACTATGACAATTATCCATACAGTATTCTCATAATAGGTCGATCAAATACATTATTTCTCAAATATGTATCTATGAGTTGACTTTGTATCTCATACACATGATTAGTAAAATATAATCATCAGTCAAACTTCATACTAGTCTTCATTCATTATTATCCTAATAATAATGACCGACTAGGGATAATTTAGAATATAATTCAATTTTCACCTAAGAGTTTTACTATCAGGTCACAATTTGATAACCTTAGGCAGAATTAACTCTTCATAGAATTAGAATAAAAAATAATAATAAAAATACCTATTTATTAATAAAATGCAAATGTAATGAGGTTAATATGTAGTCATTATATAATTGGCCTAGGGCACATCACTAACACTGTGAACTATAATTTTAATAGAAATCACATTGTATTTTCTTTTCATTTCAGCATTGATGTTATTTAAACTCAAATTAATATCAAAAACCATTTTGTCCAAATAATAGGAAGTATTACTTGCCAAATTTTTCTTTCCTCTAAAAATCAAAGATATTGAAAGAAAATAGTAAAATAAATGTTGTTTTAAATCCAAAATCACTACTTATGGTCTCTATAGAAAAGTTCCTATACATTTTTAGACATGGAAATATCCTTATCTAGGTTGGGAGTGCGTTCCTCCTTTCATGGTTTAAGCGTAAATATTGTTCGACGCTAAAAAGTCATTTTAAGAAAATAAAATCTTTCTCAATGTTTGTGTTTGGTTCCTTTGTAATTTCACCGTACGTGAACACTTAAGCTTGTTTGAGAGGGCATTTTAAGAGTTGTTTTTGGCTTTTTAAGTCCAAAAGTTATTTCTAGAAGTGTTTAGATGAACTGTCAGAAGTGTTTCTTGTCAAAGTCATAAAATATAGCTTCTCAAAAAAGCACTTTTGAAATAGACTGAAACTTATATTAGAGTATCAATAATATATTATAAGCTAAAATATATTATTTTTGCAACAAAAAAAATTAAAACTATTTTGACCCATTAAACCTCTTTTAAAAATGTGGTTTTAAACATTTACTGAAAAAGTACAGCTTTTGTTTCTCTTCTTCTATTGACTAAAAGTATAAGTAGAAGTTGTACCAAACATGCCCTTAATACTCTATTTGAAAATGCAACTTACAGGGTGTTTGGAAAGGTGGTGAGAACCGATGGTTAGAACCACTTTTATTGTAACATGTGAGAGCTTTATACTATAACAAATTTTTTTATTGTTACTGTAGCATGTAAGAGCTTTACACTGTTAATAACTAAGTTTATGGTGGGAACCGTGGTTCCCACCACTCAGCCAAACAGCCACGTGTAAGTCAAATTTATCATCCCTGAGTGAACCGTTACATGTTTTTTCATTTTTATTAGGAGTCTAAACAAGTGGTTTTTTTTATCAATGAGACGGATGAAATCAAAATTAATGTCTTTTTTAATAAAGTTAATTTTAACTAATTTTTTATTTAATAACAATGTAAAATTTTTATATACTATAATAAAAAAAAAGAGGTTAACTTTTATACCAAACACCCTACAAACTGTGAAAATTCGGAAGTTCCAGCGCAGATGTCGTTTATTTAAGAATAAAAAGTAGATCCCTTAAAAAAAAAAAAAGAATAAAAAAATATTTAAAGTAAAAAAAAAAGGGGTGAAAGGTAAACAAATACATATATATAACTCTTTTGTCTCAATTGTTAAAATGTTAAAAAAAAAAAAAAAGAAAAGGTAATAATTGGAGTACGAACGACCAAAGGGCATTTTAGTAATTCCAAAGGGAGTTGAAAAATTTGAACCGCAATCCAAAAAAATCCAGCTCAGAATTCAGAATTTTAAAAGGAGCAAAAAAAAAAAAAAAAAAACCGCGGTAAAGCTTTTTTATGGACCCCATTCCCATGTCTCTCCGCGATAATATATATGTAAATATATATGCGTGCATATATAATATATATCCATTTCTCTCCTTCGGATCTTTCTCATTGTTTATTGAAGCATCCAGCACAGGCTCCATTCTCTCTCCCCTCCTTCTCTTTCTCTCTCTATACACTTTGCGTCGTCCTCACCGTGAATTACTTCGCCGGTCGCCGAACAACCACAGTCTCCGATCTTTGGACGCTCGACGGGAAGGTAATCCTCGTTTTCTGTTGTTTTGTGGTTTTGATTTTTCTGGTTTAGATTTTGAAATTTCAAAGTTGTCTCTTTCTTTCTCTCTCTGATCTGCTGCTTGGACTTGGCCTGAGTTTTTTCCTTGAATTTTCGTCTGTGTATGTGTTTGGTTTGCGACGGAGTTTTCCCGATGCGAAAGTGAGATTAAAGGTTATGGAACTTTTGATCTGAGATGTTTTTTGTAGTTTGTCTGGAATTTTGAGTTTGCTTTGGTGAGTTTAGTTTAGAAGTTGTTGAAGAGATTTGGAAACGATATTCGTTGTTATTTTTATGTAGTTTTTCTCGGGAACCTAACAGATGGTTGGCGACTTGACGTTTTCTTAAAGGAGTTGATTTGGGTTCGTTTTGATCCTATTTTGGATCGTTCTCTTGATCTAATCTTCTCTCAAGTTCGTTAATTTTTACTTTAGATGATCATACATAAGAAAATTTGTTCTAATGGATAATTATATTATTATTATTTTTTTAATTTCCACTTTTTATATTATTTTCAGATAAGAAGTTGGGAAAATTTCTTGCTTATTTTGAGCAAAAGTTGTTTTTCCTAACATTACTTATATAATTAGACGGGGCAACTTCAGGAGTAGAGATACTATCTTTTGCTGAACTTACCTTGCATGGTACCCTTTCTTAAACTCTCTGAAAGAAGAAACATACCCCAAAATTTATAAAGGGTTGAGTATGCCATTTTGGAGCCGGGTAATCAAATAAAGCGAGCGTGCCCAGTCTGATTTCTGTGGTAGATTAATTGAATGATAGATTAATTCATTTTCTTTCATTTTGGGCAAACTTTATCAAATTCTTTTGTTTAATTTGGCTAAATGGCTTGAGAGAATAATTGTGAGGAGAGTTTTATGAACTTAGTTATTTATAGTATAGCCTATGAGATTGAGAGAAAATTCGGAAGCATATTAGTTGTTATTTTTTCTCGGGCCATATGAGGTACATGATGTAATTCATAAGAAACCGAGAACAAGATCTCAATTCTAATTTCTAACATCATGCGGCTGTTTACGTTGATTAACTTAGATAAGGTTATGTGTTCATAATTTTTTTTTTTAAAAAAAAAAATTTTGTGATGCAGTAAAATCAAACAAACAGAAGTTAAGATTAGTGTTGTTCTTTTCTTTTTTCTTTTGCTAGTTGAATATGATTTCTAGGAATCAGCTTGATGTTGTGGTTGATTCAGGGATTGAGGCACATACCGGAGGAATGTGGTATATTCTAACCCCCCCACCCCAGACATCCCCTTTTTTTATTTTTTATTTTTTATTTTTAGGTTCGTGTATCTCTGATTGCTTTTATAAGCAGGAGCCATTTTGGTTTTTACTGTTGAATACGTGTGTAAATAAGAATATATGTGGATGGTCTTAACATTAATAATATGAAATGAGCAATATATAGCTCAGTGATCTTGACCTGCTGAACTGTATATTGACATCGGCATTCTGTCTTTTGCTGCAGATTTATACATCTCTGGCCAGCATTAAGCATTAGCTCTGTATGTCTAAGTTTCATACATGGCATCAAGGTCGTGCGCAAACCTTTTAGATTTGGCCTCCGGAGGCCTATTGGATTTTCCTTGCACTCCTAGTCCAAGGACCCTTCCGAGGGTGATGACCGTCCCCGGCATTATATCTGATTTGGATGGCAGAAATGACGCGGACTCAGATGCTGCTTCATCGGTTTGTCGAGATCGGAAAATTATAGTGGCAAACATGTTACCCTTGCATGCTAAAAGGGATCCAGAAACTGCAAAATGGTTCTTCAGTTTGGACAAGGATTCGCTTCTATTACATCTTAAGGATGGATTCTCTTCAGAAACTGAGGTTATTTATGTTGGTTCGCTCAAGGCTGAAATAGATCCGAGTGAACAGGAAGAAGTTGCACAGACGTTGCTGGAGGACTTCAATTGTGTACCTACGTTTCTGCCCCATGATCTCCAGAGGAAGTTCTATCTAGGATTCTGCAAACAGCAGCTGTGGCCGCTTTTTCATTACATGCTACCCATTTGCCCGGACCATGGTGATCGCTTTGACCGCTCACTGTGGCAGGCCTATGTATCTGCTAATAAAATATTTGCAGACAAAGTAATGGAAGTGATCAACCCTGATGACGATTATGTGTGGGTTCACGACTATCATTTAATGATTCTTCCAACATTTTTGAGGAAACGATTCTATCGAGTCAAGCTTGGATTCTTCCTTCACAGCCCGTTCCCTTCTTCAGAAATCTATCGGACTTTGCCTGTCCGTGATGAAATTTTGAGGGGGTTGCTTAATTGTGATCTCATTGGTTTTCAGACATTTGACTATGCGCGTCATTTCCTCTCATGCTGCAGCAGAATGCTCGGCCTGGACTATGAATCAAAGCGAGGACACATTGGGCTGGACTATTTCGGTCGCACAGTGTATATTAAGATTCTTCCTGTAGGTGTTCACATGGGTCGTCTGGAATCTGTTTTGAATCTCGCCTCTACATCTGCTAAAATTAAGGAGATTCAAGAACAATTTAAGGGAAAGAAGCTAATTCTTGGAGTTGATGATATGGATATATTCAAAGGCATCAGCCTCAAACTTCTAGCAATAGAGCAGCTTTTGCATCAGAAACCAGATTTGCGGGGAAAAGTAGTCTTGGTTCAGATTGTGAATCCTGCGAGGGGCTTGGGAAAGGATGTTTTGGAAACTAAAAGTGAGACATATTTAACTGCAAGAAGAATCAATGAGGTTTATGGTTTGTCAAATTACAAGCCAGTAATTTTAATTGATCGTCCTGTCCCGCGTTTTGAGAAGTCAGCTTATTATGCTGTAGCGGAATGTTGCATAGTAAATGCTGTAAGGGATGGAATGAACTTAGTTCCTTACAAGTATATTGTTTGCAGGCAAGGGACTCCTTCTATGAGTAAAGCTTTAGGCATGGAAGCAGATGCTCCTCGCACAAGCATGCTTGTCGTGTCTGAATTTATTGGTTGCTCGCCATCTTTAAGTGGAGCGATTAGAGTTAATCCTTGGGACATTGATGCTGTTGCTGATGCCTTGAGTTCAGCAATCACCATGCCTGAGCCCGAGAAGCAATTGCGGCATGAAAAACATTACCGGTATGTTAGTTCTCATGATGTGGCTTATTGGTCTAGTAGTTTTGTGAAGGATTTGGAGAGAGCATGTAGGGATCATCACCGTAAACGTTGCTGGGGTATCGGTTTAGGGCTGCGTTTCAGAGTTGTTTCTCTGTCTCCAAACTTTAAGAAGTTGTCAATTGACCATGTCGTTTCAGCATACAGAAGAACAAATAGGAGGGCAATATTCCTGGACTATGATGGCACTGTTGTTTCCCAGGCTTCTATTATAAAAACCCCAAGCCCGGAGGTGATCTCCATTCTCAATTCTCTGTGCAATGATCCTAAGAACACTGTCTTTATTGTTAGTGGAAGGGGCAGAAGTTCTCTGAGTGACTGGTTTGCCCCATGTGAGACACTAGGAATTGCAGCAGAACATGGATACTTCCTGAGGTACGTGAGTTGTTTATTTAAACCTTTGGTGCAAATTAAGTGTTGTTTCAATGTTCTTAGGTCTTTCTCTTTGTTTTTGGTGCAGGTGGTGCAAAACCTCTGAGTGGGAGACCAGTCCCATTGGTGCTGATCTTGATTGGAAAGAAATTGTGGAACCTGTAATGAGATTGTATACAGAGGCAACCGATGGATCCAACATTGAGACAAAAGAGAGCGCTTTGGTGTGGCATCATCAAGATGCAGACCCAGATTTCGGATCTTGTCAAGCAAAGGAATTGTTGGACCACCTGGAAAATGTACTCGCTAATGAACCAGCCGTTGTCAAGAGGGGCCAGCATATTGTTGAAGTTAAGCCACAGGTATAAGCCTCCTCTTTCCCCACATATGCTGGTTCTTTTTTATTTTTATTTTATTTTTTTATTTTTCCTGCACATAAGCATTGGGGTTTTAAGTTAATGTTGTATTACATGCAGGGAGTAAGCAAAGGTTTGGTAGCTGAAAAGGTTCTTTTGAGGATGGTTGATGATGGGACGCCACCGGATTTTGTGATGTGCATCGGAGATGATAGATCAGATGAAGAAATGTTTGAGAGCATACTAAGCACAGCGTCTAGTCCATCCTTGCCTGCGCCTCCTGAGATATTTGCCTGCACTGTAGGAAGAAAGCCAAGCAAGGCAAAGCATTATCTTGACGATGCTACTGATGTTGTAAAGTTGCTACAAGGCCTAGCCAATGCTTCAGTCCCAAAGAATCGGAATCTCGCCCATATCCAGGTTTCTTTTGAGAGTGTCCTTTGAGTTGAAAAGTGTTGGCTGGGATTGGTTCACTGGCTTTTGATACACTGGAACCATTGTTTTTTGTTGAAGGGTTTCCCTTTTCTGAGATGATGATGATGATATATTATCGGCGATTGATCTTAACATGTTTCGTGTGAGGAGCTTTTGCTAATCGCTAATCTGATTGGTTCACTCAGGCGAGAAAAGGTGATTTTGGTGCATTATCAGGACCTTGGGAAATGACCATTATTGATTTTGTATATGATGGTGATTCAAATCTTGTATTTACAGGGTGCCCAAAAAAAGAGTTGTATTCAGGATTGTTTTTACAGAAAGTCCTTCAGTGGCCATTACATTGATCTTGGGCCCCACTGTTAACTTGTATAGATACAATGGTTCTTTTTCATGGTATAAGTAAAATGTCCAGTTTGTTCCAAAGTTGACTCTCAATTCTCTCATCTCTGTTTGCGACACTTTTACAATCTAGATTTTTGTTTGCGAGAAAAAGAGGAAATAATAAGATAGGATAACATTTACTATTCGGGCGGCTGGAGATTTCTTCTGTGCAAGATGCTTCCCACTATAGCACCCTTAACCAAAAAGCTAATGTTCTGATGGGAAAAGATAATAAAAGTGAGGCAATGAGATTCCGGAGAATGAAGTGAGAGGAGATTATTGGCAACCAGGTTAAACCCATAAAAGCATAATTACCAAATACTGTAAAGTTATAAAAAATAAAAAGTTGTTATAGTTTGAAGCTTTTATATATTATAATGTTTTGAACCACAAAAATAATTCTAACAACGCTCAGTCAAACATTCTAATATTGGTTTCAAGGTTCTCATCTCTCTACCAAAAGTGTTCGGAAAAGAATGTTGTTAGTTGTTACATTATTGCATCATGGCCCGCGCTTATCTTCATTGCTATAAAGTTCATGTCTTTTGAAATTTTTGCAATGTGGGACAAAAAGCATCAATTAAAAAAAAGGGCATATTCATCGGTACTTTGAGTGGTGGTAGATCAACACGTTTTATTCTACCAAATTAGGCAAACCATAGAAATAGAACATGCGTGACAAGCTCTTCAGATAGGAATCATAATCTTTAGAACTAATGGTGATCTAGAACATTCTACACAGTTTCGAGTAATACCCTTAAAAGAACCAACTATAACAAAAAAAAAAACCACCCAAAAAACAATATTTAATGTAATTTTTGAAGGTAAGTGAGAAGAACAATGTTGATCAATATTACATTCTGATACGATGTAACAATGTATGAAATTTTACGTAACAATCCTTGACATTCGACCCGGGCTATCCTAGGGTTATCAATTATGATGCAGCAAACAAGGCTTTGTCAGTCTATATATCTGCCTCTATCATCATCTTTTTGATTTCCGAACAAGACGGACCGGGAAAATAGGTTACCTTTCAATAGTAGAAGAAAAAAAACAAAAGTTATAATTTTTTAATAAATATTTAAAATTATATTTTTAAAAAAATTTTAATGGGTTAAAATGGTTTTAATTATTTTTAGAAGTTACAAAAATGTTATATTTAAACTTATAATGTATTATTGATATTTTGGTATAAATTTTAAAATTTATTTCAAAAGTGTTTTTTTAAGAAGTTTTATTTTATAAATTTAACAAGAAACACTTTTAAAGTGTAAAAACGCTTATGATAGTTTATTTAAATATTTCTAAAAATAACTTTTAAACACAAAAAAAACTTTTAAAAAGTCTTCTCAAACGAGCGCTTGTAAGCTCTAGCTAGCAAGCTAGCTAGCTATCGACCAACTTGTGACGATACTGTTTTTGGAACATCACATCACATGGCATTATCATTAAAATATATTGGCCAACTTGCTCTGAGGTTATCGTTGTCATTATGAGGCCCAGCCTGGCCTTTTGGCCAATTTTCCATGGCTCCTTGCTGGTACTTGGGTCCAGCAGAGCCCATCTTTCTCTCTCTTCTTTCTCTCTCTAGAGAATAGGATTATAAATAATCACGTCAAAACTGGTCCTCTTTGGACGACCAGGTTCCCTGTAACAATGACAGTTTTATATCAAACTAACATCATTTTCGGACTTCAGAATTAAGAACTATGAATTGACGCACGTTATTTATCACATGCAACCGTTACACGTAAAATAGAATTAGAAACCATTAATCTCACATTATAAAGTAAGAACAAATACCAAACATGTGGGGTCATTACTTGATACCTTGGACATGGCGAGAACTTAGGTAAGAGAGAATAAATGTGTGATTGCTTACCCTTTTTAATGAACAATAAAAATGTGAATTCTGTAAAAGATAAAAAGAAATAAAAAAAAGCTAACCATATGCCATCTCTTTCTCTCTCTAAATGAGCCTTCTGTTTTTTGCTTTACTTTCTCGTTGCTTTTTCTCTCTCTTCTCTCCTTTTTGTCTCTCTTCATTCTTTATCCACACTCTCTAACTCGCCACACTCGCATACCAGTGGTTTTCAATTTTGCCGAAACCCAAAGCCCTTTTTGAGTTGAGCATCTCTTTACTGAAACAAACCCCAGATAAATTCAGGGATTTTCTACAATGCAGAGAGCTTGAATATCGATCAGGAGTTCATTTTGTGGATTCAAGTAATGGGTCGGAATCTTCTGGTTCTGGGTATAACATTTCTGGTATTTTTCAGAGGTGTTTCTTCAGCTCCAACTAATGCACCAGCAAGTAAGTTAAGTTCATATAATTACAAAAAAAATGTGTTTATTTGTTTGAACACTAAAGAAGCTAATGATATTATTAAGCTTTAGTTTATGATCTGATTTTTTTTTCTTTGGAGCTTGAAAATGAAGTTATGTTTGCATTTTACGTGTGTTTTTCAGAGCTCATAAATGGGTTTGTGTCACATGCGGTCTCTATGGCCATGAAATCTCTCCGGTCACTCAAATCCACGACCAAAACAGGTATAGATCTCTGATTAATCAGTATTTTTTTCCCCTTTTTTAGTTCTTAAAGTTTTTTCATTTTTTGTTTTGGTTCTGATTTTTTTTTTTTTTTTGGGGTGTATGGTTTTGAATTTATGTAGCGATTACTGGTCGTCCATTGATGAAGTTTGAGAGTGGATATACTGTGGAGACTGTGTTTGATGGAAGCAAACTTGGAATTGAGCCTCACTCTGTTGAAGTTCTGCCAGATGGGGAGCTTCTGATTCTGGATTCTGCCAATAGCAATCTTTATAGGATCTCCTCCTCTCTTTCTCTTTGTAAGTGGATTTTTGTTTAGTGCCCTTGAATAATTATATTAATCTTTTGTTCTTTATGGATGGAATTAGCGTTTGGTTTAGCAAGTTAGAGCATATTTCATCGTGTCTAAAAAATTTGAAGGGGTTTAGTTTGCTTTCACAAATTTACAGCTCAAGTTAATTTTAGGTTGTCAGATGTTAGTTGGCGTGTTCTTACGAAGATATTTGACGTTCTTTTGCAATGATTGGTTGTCTTTTACTTTTACCATTATCAATCTATTTCTTTTGTGGAATGCAAGAGTGCTCAATCAGTGAATCTTTTTTATGCATTATGGTTAATCCTTTTGTGCTTTACATGTTCTCTATTCCTAATTTTTTGTCCTTGGAACGTTTGGAATGTTGCAGATAGCAGACCGAGGCTGGTGGCAGGATCCGCCGAAGGATACTCTGGACATATAGACGGGAAACTGAGAGAGGCAAGAATGAATCATCCAAGGGGACTCACAGTTGATGACAGAGGAAACATTTATATTGCAGATACAATGAACATGGCAATCAGGAAGCTAAGTGATTCTGGTAAGCAACATATGCATTATGTTTGCGTTTTTTGTGTGCCAAATTAAGGTTTGGTGTTTCTCCTTTAAAGTTTGTCGTCATCATATTATGTTGGTTGCTCCAAATTGGAGTTGTGAACTAGCTATGTTGAGATTCTAATATAAGTGAATTTTCTGCTGGTAGGGGTTACAACCATTGCTGGAGGGAAATGGGGTCGCGGGGGTAGTCATGTTGATGGACCGAGTGAAGATGCAAAATTTTCTGATGATTTTGATGTGGTTTACAGTGGAAGCAGTTGCTCCTTGCTTGTCATTGACAGAGGAAATCGTGCTATCAGGGAAATTCAGCTCCATTTTGATGACTGTGCTTATAAATATGGCACTGGTTTTCCTCTCGGTATGCAACACCAGCCAATTTTTTTTCTTTTGTTATTTGTTAGCACGCTGTATATTGATCCTTTTGTCTTTATTGCAGCGATTGCGATGCTTCTGGGGGCTGGCTTCTTTGGTTATATGTTGGCATTGCTGCAACGTCGAGTGGGTACAATTGTTTCTTCGCAGAATGTGAGTACTCTCCTTCGTTATGTTTCTCTACGATTTGATGCTAAATTAGCTTCGTTGAAGATATTTAACTTGAGCTTGCTTATTACATCGATAAATGGAGTTTAAATTGTTCCACCTAGGCTTTCCTACAGTGTTTAGGGATTGTGTTTGGGTTCGGGTCGAAATATTTCCTAGAAAATGAGCTGAAGTTATTTTTCATCTTTCTGTTCTGGAGATGGGACAAGTAGAACGTGCAAAGTGCTTATGTTTTACCCACTTTTGCTATAACAGTGAATGAATATTGAAACAATGAGATGTCATGTTCCTATTGCAAAATAGAAAATATTTTATAATACGTTTGGTTAATTGGTTTGAACCGAAAAAATTCTAGTTTGAATGGGCAATCCAAACACTCTGGTGGCTACTTTATTTTTTTTTTCCCAGTGATGTACATGACAAAATAGGGCGTTCATGCAAACCTCCCCTGGCAGTAACAACTTTAATATGAGAGGAGTTTTCATGTCCTTTCTAAAATTTGGGAACTACCTTTTGTTGCTCAAAAAGTGCAAAATCAAATTCCTTGCATTTTGTATGTTAAACGTGAAAGTTGAAACATTCTATTACTTTGGTATTTGTATTGCTTCTGTAGGATCTAGGCCCGGGGAAAACAAGTACTCAAGAAAGTGTATTTCACAAGCCTATGAAGTTGGTCAGGCCGCCTTTAATACCAACAGAAGATGAGCAGGAGAAGCAAGAAGAGGGCTTCTTTGGATCCCTTGGAAAGCTTTTAACAAACACTGGGACGTCAATGATGGAGATTTTGGGAGGAATATTTCCTGGATTTCGGCGAAAACCTGTGGACTATCAATATCAAAGTACTCTACACCAAAAACCTTCAAATAATTGGCCTGTGCAAGAAAGTTTTGTGATACCGGATGAGGACGAGCCACCTCCTACCATTGAAACGAGAACCCCCACCCCTCGGAAAACCTATGCTTTCATGTCCAAGGATGCGGAAAAGATCCATCAACTGCGTCAGAGTCGAGTCTTCTACAGCGGTTGGGATAATGATCTTCAGCATCAGCAAAAACAGCAGCAAGAGCATCGCCACAAGTACCACTCATCTCCTCCGCATACTTACTATGAGCAAAGCTGCGAGAAAACAAATGAAATCGTGTTCGGGGCTGTTCAGGAGCAGGACAGGAGGCGTGACGCAGCGACCATAAAGCCTGTTGACTATGGAGATCCCGTGTTTGATCATCACAACATTCGCTCCAGAATCAATTCTATGGGCTACAACTACTGCAAATGATATTTATATGCATAATAGGAATTTTTAGCTCTCGACTTGTTTTGGAGCATAATATAAAAATTCAAGGTTATGGTGATAGGTACTAGGTAGTGTTGGTTATGAGGTTCTCCGGAGAGTTGGTGCTTCTGTGGATCAGATATGTTTGATTTGGGGTTACCGGGGTATATTGATTCCGGCCAGAATAATCAAAGGCCATTTCGTCAAATATTGGTGGTGCAGTACATGATTGGTATTAAAAATTCATGGCATGCGCCTATTTTTTATTTGAATGCTTTCTTGCTATTTTCCTTGCTTTTACTTTTGTTCCTTGGCATCATAAGAATTTAAGAAAGTCAAAAAAAGGCAGACATTTTTTTAAAAATAAATTAACAATGCCCACAGTGATACGAAGATGCTATATGCCTTGCAAGCACAAGCAGTTATCCTGCTTTTGGGACACCATTAATCAAGAGACGACCCTAGATTTCAACGCCATTTACAATCAAGCTAGACATGGGCACAAGATATCATTCTATTGCAATCACGTGAATCAGAACCAAAACATCTAACAGAAAGTAGAAGTCATCAAGTTTATATATTTGCAAACTTCACAACTAAATACATACTTAAAGTCGGTTAAACACGAAACGAAGCATTAAAAGTTTCCCATTTCTTTCATCTTCTTTTGACTAAACCCGTGCTGCTGCCCAACAAAGTTCCCTCTATCAGAGTAGTTTTTTCGGCCACCTCTGCAAAACGCTTGATATTAGTCTTTATCATAGTGTCTATCCTCCCATCCCCAGGGCAGTCGGACAAAACAGAATCACGTCCCTCCTGATATTCTCCTCCTTGAATGGACATTTGGGTACTCGCCAAATTTGTTAACTCCAAATTACCATTAAAACTTATTAAATCCTTCAGTTGATCATCATACTTCTGAGATTTCATCTTCTCACTACCGCTACCGCAACCAATACTACCATCGACTTTATCACTGTCGAGCAAAGAGACTAGTTCCTTTGGAGAAACTTGGGGTGCTAGATAATTACAACTGAATATAAGTGATAGATGAGAAAGGCTCAGCCAAAAGAGCCTCTCCAACAAGGAGCAAATCAAAAAGGAGTTAGCAACTGCGCTTCTGATGACGAAGCAGGGTATCTGAACTTGTTTCCCCAGAGTGATTAGGCAAAGCTTCCATGTCTCGCTGAAACACTGTATCCTGGTGCCTTCCTGTCTACAAACAAAGCAACAGTTATTATGCCGATGTGCAAGTTTTCCGTTTCTTTTCCTTTTAAACAAATTTCAATGGTATCACATAAAGGGCACGAAAACACTTACACGAGAGAGGATATAAGGCCTTGCTGCTAATCCAACACCGAACCCAACAACACATGCCACTACCACTGCAACTGCCACAACCCAGACCGAAAATGATCCCACTCCTGAGAAGAAAGTAAAATAAAATTCATCGAAACCAATTTCTCACTGCAGAAAAGCAATCAGCACATTGATTGTTTTTTACATCAACCAAACTTGTGAATTGGGCATTTCTTCAGACCCGTATGCTTTGTTCAGCATAACTGGGCCTTTATTGCATACATAATACATTGTTTACGAAGAACTCATAGCCATTTAAGCATAAAACAGTCAAAGCTCACCATGACCGGAACCCGAGTCCCTAACACAATCCTCAGGCTTGAGATCAATCTGCCGCACCAACCAAGTCCCATGATCCGAAACCAGCAACGCACATATCTCCGGAACGAAAACCAGCTCGAAATCATTCGAAAACGTCGCCTTCTGCACTGGTCCATCAGCCTTGCCTGTCTTCTTGTTCACACCAGCAATTGTACTAACACCTGTACACAAAACAGGACAACAAGGTTCTTTCTTTCTTTCCCATTCCATAATCATGAAACACATTAGGGTTAGTTACATAATCGTACCTTTTTTTTTTCTCAATCTGTCCCTCTGTTCTTAGAAACTATAAGAATATCCTTGAATTTTAAAAACTTAATTCAATTTCATCCCATGAATAGAAAGAATTAGACAAAACAATATGACCACCTTTAAATGATTATGATAAATATTTCAAATTTCAAATAAAGATATTAAGTTTTATGACTTTTTAAATTTTAAAATATATTTTGTAAATTTTTCTCAAGAATAAACATTTATGTCATAAACAACAGGCTTAAGAAGAGTATTTTTATCTTATTTACGTGTTTTTTTAAGTCAAAAAAGTCCGCAAGAGAAAAAATTAAAATAAGTTTTTTAAATTTAAACATCCCTTTTGTAATTTCTATACTAGACGGATAAGTTAAGAAATAAGAAAAACTAAGAGGTAAAGCTATTCGATTGAGCTAAACTTAATATTGCTAAGAACAAAAAAAAAACGTTAACAGAAAGTGACAGAGAATAAATGATAAGGCAGTGGGACCTGTATCAGTGATCTTCCTAATCACGTTGTTCTTCACATCAGCCACATAAATATTTCCTCTCAAATCCATAGCAAAGCTTTGGGGCTTATCGAACCGGGCCGTTTCCAGTTTACCATCAGAATATCCCTCGCCGGTTCCAGAAAGCAATTTAACTACACTATCTGCCATTATTACATTTTCAAATATTAAATATTACATACAATCATATATAGCATAGGTAAGATCATAAAACCCAAAACCCTAGAATTCACGATAATGGAAAACATGCAGCGGCGCTTCATTCTTCGGTACCATTCGATGCGGGAAACGGTACGGAGTAGAAGGCACTCCCGGGAGAATCAAGGACGAGCAAATCGGACGATCCAGGACGAAACATCACCAAGCGCGGGTTTATCTCGAGCTTGTGGCCGTCGATCACCGTCTTCACCGTGTAGCCGTCTTCGATCACGACGTCGGCGCCGGCGAACACTGGAAGGACGATATATTCAAGGGATTAGACGCGCGTAGACAGACAAAATGAAAAAAAAAAAGTGAGAAATTTTCTGTAGCGAATGATCGGACTTACAGTGAAGTGAAACGAAAATGGAGAAGAGGAAGAGAGCGAGGAAAGAGGAGTCGGACGCCATGATCAAATTGTGGTCGGTGCGTACTGCCTTCGCAAGCAATTCGGAAGGACTGGTGAAACCTTTTTTTTGAGAATAATGGATAATGAAGCTTGTTAAAGAAGGAGAGGGTCAAAAAGTTCTGATTTCTTTCTTGGGAATTTCTACTATGGAACCCATGCTGTTTCTCCACCAGTGGCACCATGCTTTTTCACTTGGACCCTCATATGATTGGTGGAAGGTTGAGGAAGTACCAAACAGGTACTTGGGCCCAGGCTACATGATCAGACCAGAATATTAATGGTGGGTCCCACATAATGTTTTGCTTGTGGAGATTTTTTGCTTGATTGTGGGAGAAACGCAGACCTTCCACGGCCACCGTGTGCAACGCGCTTTAAAAGTTAAAAGCAGGCGGAAGCTATTTTGACGTGGCTGGGTCCCGCTGACAAAGGTACAAATGTGCAGTAACTTAGCCAATCGAGTAATGACACGTGGAAGGCCATTCATAAGAGTTCACGAGAGTGCAATTTCTGGTTTGGCTTCAAATTTGGTCTTTTTTTGCATTATTTTGTTCCCTTGTTTCTCCAGACCTCAAATCTATATATAAATAATTAAACTAAAATTAATTATGTTGCACACAAAATATATACAAAATAACACAAATATTTTTTAAAGCTAAACTAATTTATGGAATTGACTCAAAATATTTATTTAACACACAAAATATTGTAATTAAAAAATTTAATGACAATTGATAATATAAAATGGTGATAACTATCTAGATAAAATGTGTACTTTTACATGTTTATTATGAACAATGATACGATGAGCAGGAATGAGTTTTTTTTGCAAGAAAATTTTAATAAAATAAATATTTTATGATATTATACCCTATTTATAATATTTAATTAAAGATATCAAATTTTAACTAATTTATTGCGGCTATTTAGATTTTTATTTATACATTTAATCCCCATACACATACACATGAAAGCTATATGTTGAATTAATAGTCACGTTAATAATTATGAGGATTTTATTGATATTTATTAATAGTATATTTGGTAATTTCAATTTTAACCAAAACTTTTATTCTCTACAATGGAAAGATCTGATATGCTATTGTTTTAATAACAAAGTTAGCTAGATTATAAAGCTCTACCCTACTAAAGTATTTTGAACCAAAATTAGTTCAATTTATGCTTTTCAAACACCATGTAAATTATCCATAACATATACAAGGGAATAAATGTCATTTTATTTAAAGGCATCTGACACCCCTATTTTACTCTTTACACACTTTTTTAATAAAATTTCTTGTTGCTATAATACCCATTACTGAAATTACTTTAAAGAACAAAAAAAATTCAGAACAAAAATATTTCAAAAGACAATTCATTACCAAAAAAAGAAAAATTATAGTGCCTTATTTTAAAAAGAAAGAATCGCCATATTTAAACATTAAATAGCCTTCCCATAAAAAATACGTGCTTTCTTTCTTCTTCAAAATTCATATTTTTAATTTAATTTTGATTGTTTGATATAAACCAGTTATGTAAATTATTTGAACTCATTGATCTATGAATAAAAAAAACTTAACTTCAGGAAGTTTTATCGTTGAATGTAAAATCATTATATAAACATTTTGATCCCCAATACTACTGATTTTCTAAAACGAATTGTATTAGCATACAAACTGAATACAGTTTGCCCTTTAGGAATGAATTCTATAATACTTTTGTAAGTATATAAAAAGATTTGGTATAATTTGTTTAAAATGACCATCAAACTAAGAGTGTAATATGTTATATATATATATATATATATATATATATATATATATATATGCCAACTCAGCTGAAGTTTCAAATAAGTTCGATGTTTTTTTTTTTTTTAATGCTTCGTATCATGTGAATTTATTTGATAGAAAACAATTGTATTTAGGTTTAGAAACTTTTTTGGTATTTTAAGAATGATGTAACAATTAGAGTGAGGGGTGTCTTAAGAAAGATGTGTGAAAAGTAAAACAAGGATGCCAATAGATGCACTTTTTATTTAATTGATTAGCAATGAGTTAATAACAATGATCAAATATTGGATTCAAATCCTGGATCCATCATTGGCGGTTAAGGTTATAATAACAGTGATTAAGGACTTTAAATTTAACTACTTTATAGTAATTATTTTTTCATTTTTTACTATAAATATTCACGTCTATATTTATTTGGTTTTAGCTGAATTAACATAAAATAGTTATTTAACACACAACTATTGTATTTAAATGACTTTTTATTATTGTTAAGGATTTAATAACAAATAAAAGTGCAAAATGATGATAGTAAAGGATTTAACGATATTTTCATCATTTTTATACTTTTGTTTTTCATTAAATCCTTTAACTACAACATTTGTATGTTAAATAGTTATTTTGAGTCAATTTTGTAAAAACACATGAATATGTATTTTTGATGTGTTTTAAATTATTTTAACTTTAAAAAATTGTTTTATTTTTATAAACATTTTGTGTAAAAAATAATTAATTTTAATTTAATTATTCATTTGTATATTTAAAATCTATGGCAAAAATGAAACAAAGCTGTGTAAAAAAATCAAAATTGGAATCTAAAACAATTTTTCTCTTTCTCCGTGAGATTGCGCACCATTGTTGTCGCCACATGTCCTCACCCTAATGGCCACATCCGCCCTTGTCAGCACCATGTAAGCGGAGCTTAGACTATTCAGCAATCCCTCATCCGTGCATACTGAGCACGGTGCAGCCCAGCTACCCCATTTGGGCCACTTGCCTATGAGGCGCGTCCAAAACTCTCTTACAATAATAATTAGGGTTAGCGAGACAATTGCTCAATTACATTTATTGAATTAAAATATGATTTTAATTTGTAAAAAGTTTACAAATATCTCATAATGATATCATTAAAATTATTTATATTTAATTATATAGTACAATAAATAATATCATTAACATAATTACTATATCATTAAAGATATTTTTAAGATATTTTAAATATTAAGTTTGATTTTAATTTTATAACAATATTTTAGATATATATTGTAATATTTTCTAATAGCTAAAACTACATGGCCCAATTCTTTCATGCCTTTAATCAGACCTGTGCATCCCAAGATGCAACATAGAAGTGGCATGAAAAATACTAACCATACAATTTTGATAGTAGGATTGTCTAAGGAACGCTCCCTTAGGGGAAAAAAGCGTGGGTTTCAAAGTGTAAATTCCCTTCCTTTGTTTTTTGTTAAAAAAGTTTTGATTTTTGACCTAAAATTTGCAAAATGAAATAGAAGATTCTTTTAAAATAATTGCATTAAATAATACAGTTTTTATTTATAATATAAGCAAATAATATATTTTTAAAAATGTTTAAGTACATAATATTTTTTTGATCACGTGTTTTTTTTTAACAATTGAATTTTAAATTTTCTCACATTATTTTTATTTTTATTTTTCTTATTTTCTTATTTTCTTTTCATTTTTGTTTTTTGTTCTCTTTCAGTTGCGTCGTTTTTTTCTCTATGCTATTCTATGCAAAAGTAAATTTTGTTTTAATTTAAAAACGCTATTTACTACTAAACATTGTAACATTTTAGTCTATTTATTTATTCGCAATTGATGATTGCCTAATTCTCTCCTTTTTCTATTCTTTTATCAATTAGGTTTAGTTACGTATATATTTTATAGTCTCTATTATTTATCAGTTCATCTCTCTGTTTTGAAAATTTTGTTTCAATTTTATGTTTCGTAGATTTTTTTGACTAAAAAATATAAAGATAAAATAAAAAATGTCCTTAATTAAATCTAATTTGTTTATAAAAATATATGTTTCTTGTTAAAAAAAAATTGAAACTAATATTTTGAAATTGAAAAGGTCATACAACTTAAGATTTTTTTAATTTAATATTTTTTTTTGTTTTTAATATATAAAATGTTTTTCATAACCATATGAGGAATGATAACAACACTCCTTTTTTGTTCTATAAATTGGAAGAAGGGTGGTTAGCCAAAGTGGATGAAGAGCTATTCTATTTACTAAACTTGTGCTGCATTCTTTTCCTTTATTTTCCATTTACCGTAACCAAACATGAACTTAGAGTCTGAAGCATAGAATCCACTAATATGATAAATTGCTATTTAAATAAAAAATGGATTGTAGAATCCATGTGTCAGACAGTGAATGCAAAGAATTAAAAAAAAAAAAAGAACTATCACTTCACTAAGTTTAGGGGTATTGGGGCAATTTTTTCTATTCATAATGATGAAATTGAAATCAGTTTTAAAAATTCAAATAACAGCTTTGTAGTTTCTAAAAACAGAGGGATAAATTGAGAAATAGTTAAAACTAAAAGGTACAATTATATAATTAACCTTATCGTTAAAATGACTTTTAAAAAATTTCAATTAGCAAAATGACTTTCTTCTTATAAGGTGTTTAGAAGAGTAGTTCAAACCAATGGTTTAAACCATGAATAATATAAAACTCTCATATGTTACAATTTTTAAATCTAAACCAATAGTTTAAAATACTTTTCCTAAACACCTTATTAAAAAAAGTTCAAATAAGAGTTTAATAACTTACCTAATAAATTAAGAGGCTAGCCTTTATTAAAAAAAAAAAAAAAACAACAACAACCAGAGCAGAAAACGTGAAGCATGAAAAAACACAATCCATAAAGAAACCTAAATCTTTCTCTCTTCATTAGCTCCTTTTTTTTTCTTCAAACAAGCACTGTTCCTCACCCTAGTTTAGAAACCACAAGCCTACTCAAAGATCTAGATCTAAAAAACTTGAAGAAATTCATCTCGTCCGTCGAATAGAATATTGCTTTGGAGAGGGAAGAAAATCCAACTTTTTGCTAAAGTTTTGAAGATTAGTTATCGAGTTAAATAAGTTAAGTTTTAAAGGTTTATTTTGAATTGTATGCTTACATTTATACTAAAAACAATAATTTTGTGAAAAAAAAAAACACAAAGTGATTTTTGAAACTTATAATATCAAGCCGAAGGTTGAAATGGACTGAAATTGCAACGATCTGAGCAACCAACAAGTGTTGTTCTAATCAGATATTAGTTGTTTTGTGAGTTTTTTCAGTCATTTGGTATATTATCAAGTTATTCAGATATTTTTTTTTGAGTTGTTTGGATATTAATATTTTCAATAATTATATTTGAAATTGTACTATTATCCCTAGGCTAAAAATATTAAGCTTTTGTGAACAAAAAAAAAAAAAAAAAAAAAAAGAAAAGAAAACAAAAACAATACCACGGCAAAGGTTGAAGATGATTGAAATTAGAATGACCGAAGCAATAAGCACATGTTGTTCTAATCAGATATAGGTTATTCTAAGAGTTTTGTTGGTCATTCAATGGTTTGTTAGGTTGTTCGAAGATCTTTCTCGGTTGTTCAAGATTATTTGGATATTAATATTTTCAATAATAATCTCACATATACATACATATATATATATATATATATTATCAAATCATATGTTTTGTAACTATTTAATTTACTAATATATATATATATATATAAATTTATTGTAGGTGGGATCGTATCTCTTCTAGACTATAAGGGAAAAGAAGAAATTATAGATAACAGCTTTTAAAATAAGTTTAGAAGTAGTTTGATTAAGGACCTTGTGGTTGATAGGAATATCAAATTTCTTGAATCGATAGAGACAATCTACAAATACATACATATTGATCATAGTGAGCCTACAATTGAAATATCACATTTGTCCTTTGGTAATACACTTGGTGAGATTATCGGACCAACTTTTATTTCTGATGATTCGTATATCAAAGATATTAGTTTATATAAAAGTAAACAGAGGATGATCATACACGTCATGCTCAAAGAGAATTAGAAAAAAGGAACAAGAAATGTCCCGAGGGAGGGTTCTATAATGACTATTTTGGGCGTGGGATCTCTAAAGAAATCCCAATGATTGCAAGCCAAGCCTTATTAAAATTAATATAAAATTTGAATTTGATCAAATGTCTTAAAATGTGAATTAAAAGACACCTTATATGTTTCCTTCAGCTTTTTTGGCATTAAATTAATGGATAAATTATTCATCAAAAAATTAATGGATAAATCAAATATTTTGTAGGAACAACCATTCAAATGTTCCAACAGATTTTTCGGTTATTCATACTATTTCTCGATCGTTCATAGCCCCTTCATTAATTAAATCAACTTAATTCACTATTATTCTAATATTTAGATGTGATATTATGTATCAGTGCTTATACATAAGTGTTTTGATGAGTGTTGTAATAACCCACAGTGAATAAACATACTTATACGGTGTTTGACAAATATGTTAGAACTGAAACTTTTAATTTTAAAAATTATAATATGTGAGAGCTTTATACTATAGCATATTTTTACTTTTTTATCGTAGTTATTGAGAGCTTTTACATTGTAGTTGGTTGGAACCAATTGGTTTCAACCAACTTGCTAAACACTTTATTAGTCAAATGTGAATAAATATGGAATTTCAAGAGGAATTAAAAAAAAAAACTCTTAAACTAAAACAAACGTCTTAAAATGTACACCAAAGTCATCCAATATATTTCCCTCAGCTTTATTGGTATTAAATAAAAGATGAATTAAATATTTTGCAAGAATAATCGATCAATTGTTCGAATAGATTTTTCAGTTGTTTATAATATTTATTGGTTGTTCATAGTTTTTTCATCAATTAAATCAACTCAATTTAATGTTATTCTAATATTTAGATATGATATCATGTATTAGTATTTATACATAATGTTTTAAGGAGGGACGTAATAACTCACTCCGAGCAAACATACTCGGTTAAATATAAATGAATTTAGAATTACAAAAAAACTCTACAACTTAATCAGATATACATTCTCTAGTTTCATATAATGTTTCCAAACGAGGATTTCAACCAAAAAAAGAAAAAAAAAAAAGAAGAAAAAGACTAGTAATTTAATGTATCTTTTTTTTTTTCATCAAAGTAATTAAATGTATATTACCTTCAACAAATAATTAAAATGTGTGTAAGTTTTCTTTTAATCTTGAATACTAATTTAATGACGTACTAGTCTTGAGAGAGGCACCTGCTTTAAAAGACCAATAGGGCCATGAACCTGGGGCCATGACTTTCTTCAAATTCGCATATGTAACTCTCCGCCAATCATACTCTACGGTGAGCTCCGCGAATGGTTACAGTCTGTGATCCTATCCTTACCCGAACAGAATTTGTATTTTCGTCGTTTGTTTATAATTTTCATTAGATTAAATTAAATTAAATTAAATTCATTTTTATTATGTTTGGGTTTACTGGAGACAAAAGAGAGGAAGGACTGGCCGTCCGAAGCGAAACTCTTTTACTCTCCCTCTCTCTTCGTTCTCTCTCGCAGATCCAGAATCTCTCTTTCATCTTCGTCTCTTTCTCTAGATCTCTCAGAAATCCTGTTCTGATCTCGGATTTGCAATTCAGACTCTTTGCTTCTTCTGCCGTTGAATCTGAAATCGCCGACTCACGACTTGATCGCTTAGGCCTGGGTTTGTGTTCCTCATTCGGATCTGTTTGGAGCTTTCTTGGAGCTTCACCACGGAGTTATCAATGAATCCGTTTTCTTCCGGAACCCGGTTGCGGTAAGCTTTCTTAGCAATTCCTTCAAATGTTATCAGATCGTTTGGAAATTTATGTAGAACAGCATGTTTATGCATGTATATGAGTTCAATTTTATCGAGTTTTGGTTGCTCAAATCGGAATTCTGGGAGATTGGTCGTTGAAAGCTGTCAGTAATTGGTTTGGAGTGGTTTATGATGTGATTTGGGATTAGTTCGTGTGCGGATTTCCTTGATTGGACTTTGATTCGTGGTTGTTGAGGCTGTTTGATTTGGTGATTTTGAAAATTAAGGACGGAAGTAGCTGAATTGGAATGAAATGTGTCCTAGGTTTATTTTATCGGATTAGGCGGGTTTTTTGTTGTGATTCTGGAAGTTCATGTTGAAATGAATGAAGTAGTGCTTGAATGGTTCTTTGAATCTGTTCGATTGTGTGCGGTTTTGTCTACTCGTTGTCTGACATACTTGTGGGGGGAGATTAGGATTTGAAACTCTGTGAAGGGTTTAGTAGTGGTGCATTGAGTTTATTGATGCTAAACTTCTCCTATAGAACGTTGCAAATTTGAATTTTAGAATACCCGTTTTTTTGCGAGTTTCTTATATGTCTTATTTTCAAGGACCCCCTGCCTCGCCAATGATGACAATTTATTGCTTTAGGATATTAACAGAGTCTCGAAAGAGAAGGTTTTGTTGTGAGAGCTATTTTGAATATTGGTTTATAGGTTTTATCAAAAAATACTTTAGGCTCTAGCTGAACAATCAGCCATTTTAGGTTTCAGTTTCTTTTAAAAAACTACCATAGGCTATAGCTGCACAATCAGCCATTTGGGATTTCAGTTTCATGATTTCATTTTAGGAAATAGTCTATTGGTTGATGTGCTTATCTTGTATTAGAATATTTGTTTCCTAGTCTTTTCAGCAATTTAAATGGAGTGAGTTTTGAATTGGCACCTTGCATTTTCTTAAGAGTGATTAAGGAAGATCATGATCTCTTTTTGTGCTTAAAACTTATGATATTGCTTGCTATTGGAATTGTATTATGCTCGCATGCATGAACACAACAAATAAAAGCTGCAATAAAGCTAGAAGAGGTTTGATAGGTGTCCTAGGTCTCAGTAAAAAACGGTTTGCCAGAAGTGTGTGTATTTTGCCCGTGCAAGAATCAATATTGGACTCCAAGCATATGTCATGTTCTATGAGTCTTTCTTCTAGATAAGTAAATCTTAACTCATCATGGAGTTTTCTTTGTATTTTCTTACTGTTGTGGTGTAGGGACATGATTCGAGCTATACGTGCTTGTAAAACTGCAGCAGAGGAACGCGCTGTCGTGCGAAAAGAATGTGCAGCTATACGTGCTTCAATTAATGAAAATGATCAAGATTATCGGCATCGTAACCTGGCTAAGCTCATGTTCATTCACATGCTTGGTTACCCAACACATTTTGGTCAAATGGAGTGCTTGAAGTTGATAGCATCTGCTGGTTTTCCTGAAAAGAGGATAGGTTATCTAGGCCTCATGTTGCTTCTTGATGAAAGACAAGAAGTTCTTATGCTGGTCACGAACTCGTTAAAACAGTATCCTGCTTTTTGTTGACTTCTTTTTAAAAACAAAAAGAGATCTGATTTTTTTTTTTCTTTTTCAACCTCCCTTCTCTCATCTAAATTTTATTTGAATGAATATATTCTTCTTGGGGTATTCACAAAAATATCAAAGGGGCAATTTTGATTTTTATTTTTCATTGGCAACTTAACTTGTATCTCAGAGATCTTAATCACACTAACCAGTACATTGTGGGACTTGCTCTCTGTGCTTTGGGAAATATTTGCTCAGCAGAAATGGCTCGTGATCTTGCGCCAGAAGTAGAAAGGTTGCTGCAGTTTCGAGATCCAAACATCAGGAAGAAAGTAAGTTTCTCGAAATTTCTATGCCACCTCTTAACCTAACATTTCATTTCTCTTGGAACCTATGCCTGACATTTCATTTCTCTTGGAACCTGTGTTTTGCATCATTCTGCTTTTTAAACTTAACATCAGAGGGATGGAAATGGGACTGAAGGAGCTTTAGTTAACATAAAGTTAGCAATTGATGGCCCTGCTGAAAATAGTACTCGATCAGGAGCAACCATCGATCATAACTCACGACCTATTGACCTTCAATATTTTAATTTCTCACAATGAGTAGAAACATTCCATCCACACAAGGTGTAAAAAGTCTTCTGCTGAACGATTATTTGACATATTTGCTGTTCGAATCTGATATTAAAGAGAAGGGGCTTGAGGAACCCTAGAAAACCTGAACTTAGCAATTATCAGGATATCCTTACTGAAAATTAACTCTCTATTAGCAGAAACCAATGGATGATGACTTGTGACCTGTTGACCTTTGGCATTTTAAATTTTCACAATGAGTGATTAATTATTCCATGCATTAAAGGTGAAAAAAGCCTTTTATAATTTTGTCTTTGTTTTTGTTTTTCCTGAAAGTGGAACAATTAATGAACATATTTGCTGTACAAATCTGAAATTAAGAGCGTTAAAGATGTTACGTGTAGATTGATTCATCCTGAAAGTTTCTTTGAAAGAAAATTGAATTTTATTCATTCTTTTGTTTTTACAGCTGCAAACGTTTAGCATACAGGATTAAATAGGATAAGTCAACAACACACCCTTAATTGACTCCCTAATTTTCTGCCAAAGGATGAGGATCCTATTGACCCGGATTTTATTGAGAAAAAGAAAAAACTGATTCCAATAAAAAAAGGAAACTATAAATCAAGAAAAAATAAAAACAAATCTCCTAACTTTCCAACACTCCCCCTCAAGTTGGTGCGTAGATATCAATCAGCCCCAACTTGCTTATACAAATATCAAAGTTAGGTTTAAACAGCCCCTTAGTAAGAATATCAGCCGTCTCTTGTGATGGTGGAACAAACGGCATGCAAATGATTCCTTCCTCAAGCTTCTCTTTTATTAAATGTCTGTCTATTTCGATGTGCTTGGTCCTATCATGTTGAACAGGATTGTGAGCTATACTAATTGCAGCTTTGTTGTTGCAGTATAGCTTCATTGGCTCACCTATTGGCATTCGTAACTCAGTTAGAATATGTTGCAACCATAACAACTCGCACACTCCATTAGCCATAGCTCTAAATTTTGCCTCTGCACTGCTTCTGGCTACAACACTTTGCTTTTTACTTTTCCAAGTGACAAGATTTCCCCACACATAAGTACAATACCCAGATGTTGACCTACGATCCGTCTCAGATCCTGCCCAATCTGCGTTGGTGTAAACTTCAACGCTTCTTTGTTCATTCTTTTTGAGGAACAAACCTCTTCCCGGTGAAGATTTTAAATACCTCAGAATTCGATAAACAGCTTCTAGATGTTGCTTCTTTGGTGAGTGCATAAACTGACTTACCAGGCTAACTGTAAAAGCAATATCAGGTCTTGTATGGGACAAGTAAATCAACTTTCCAACTAAGCACTGATATTGAGACCGGTTAACTTCTTCTTCCTCCTTGCACTTACCAAACTTTATATTCGCATCAATTGGAGTATCTACAGGCCTACATCCACTCATCCCAGTCTCATTTAACAAATCCAGGATATACTTTCGTTGGGACACACATATTCCCTTCTTTGATCTAGCAACCTCCATTCCTGAGAAATACTTGAGAGCTCCCAGGTCTTTGATCTCAAATTCTTTGGCCAAGTTTTCCTTTAACCGACCAATCTCAGCACAATCATTTCCTGTGAGGATAATATCATCAACATATACTATCAAAACAATTACCTTCCCATTATCTGAGTGCTTTATAAACATTGTATGATTGGTTTGAGCTTGGCTATATCCCTGTTGTTTTATTGACTGGGCGAATCTGTCAAACCAGGCCTTCGGAGACTGTTTAAGGCCATACAAGGATTTCTTTAGTTTGCAGACCTTTGAACCGAATTTTCCTTCAAAGCCTGGTGGAACATCCATAAACACTTCTTCTTCTAAGTCACTGTTGAGAAAGGCGTTCTTCACATCCAGTTGTTGAAGTTGCCAGTCAAGGTTTGCAGCAACAGATAGCAAAACTCTAATGGTGTTCAACTTAGCCACTGGAGCAAAGGTCTCGTTATAATCAATGCCATAAGTTTGAGTGAAACCCTTGGCCACTAAGCGAGCCTTGTATCTTTCAAGAGTTCTATCAGCATTGTACTTTACAGTAAATACCCACTTGCATCCAACTGTCTTCTTTCCCTTTGGCAAGTCCACCAATTCCCACGTCCGATTTTTTTCTAGAGCATCCATCTCTTCAAAGACAGCTTCTCTCCATTTTGGGATCTGTAACGCAACCTGAACATCTTTTGGAATCTCCACAAGAGAAAGTTGTGAGGTAAAGCAAAGAAATGATGGTGAGAGTTTGTTATACAAAACAAATTTGGACATCGGATACTTTGTACAGGTTCTGACGCCTTTACGGAGAGCAATTGGAACATCTAAATCACTAGAGGAGTTTGACTGAGTACTACCTGGTGAATTCGGATTCTGGTTCAGCTTCATGGCTTTGTAGGGAATCTTTGGCCTCCATTTCCTTTGCTGGGTACTTTCTTATGTAAACACGTCCAAAAATTTTTTCTAAGTCTGCATTTCCCCTCCCGTTTTCAAGATTAGGAATTGGTGAAGGATTAGAAGACTCGGTTGGGGTTTTTTCTTTTTGAACATTTTGATTTTCAGATCCTTTGTTTTGGAAAAAATTTTCACCATTTTCGTCTGTACTTAAATTCTGTGTACCTTGGAAAAAAATACTATCATCTACCAAAAACTGACCAGGATTCAAATCCATATATGGATTAATGTCCAAATTTTCCAAAAAATTATTATCCAAATATACATTCGAATCTTCATCTATCTTCTCCCCCTGAAGATGAGAACCAAAAAATGATTTATTTTCAAAAAATGAGACACCCAGAGTTACAAAATATTTTTTGGAAATAGGGTCATAACACCGATATCCTTTCTGTGTTGATGCATATCCTAGGAAAACACATTTTATGGCTCGTGGATCCAGTTTCCCTCGGGTTTTGTCATTGTTATGCACAAACACCACATATCCGAATATCTTGATGGGTAAATTTGATGTAAGCCAAGAAGTAGGATATTGCTTATTAAAAATTTGTAACGGAGTTTGAAAATTCAAGATTTTGGAGGGCATTCGGTTAAGAAGATAGGTTGCTGTAAGGATTGCATCCCCAAAAATGTTTTCGTACATTTTTTGCGAACAATAAAGCACGTCCTACTTCAAGAAGATGTTTGTTTTTCCTTTCAGCAATCCTATTTTGTTGGGGAGTATTATTACAGGAACTATGATGAATAATTCCCTTTTCAAGAAAAAAATGCCCCAAAACTCTATTGAAATATTCTTTGCCATTATCATTCCGAAACATTTGAATGTTTTTTTGAAATTGAGTTTGAACCATATTGTAAAAATTCTTAAATATTCCTTCTAGTTCTGATTTTTCTTTCATCAAATATACCCAACTTACCCTACTGTGATCATCAATAAATGTAACAAACCATTTTTTCCCTGAAAGTGTGGGAGTCCTTGATGGCCCCCACACGTCACTATGTATAACAGAGAAAGGTTCAATTGGTTGATATGGACAAGGAGGATAGGTAGAACGATGTAGTTTTGCCTAGGCACAAATTTCACATTGAAATAATGAAGGATTTTTATTTCTGAACAAACTTGGAAACAATCATTTTAAAATTCGGATGTCCTAATCTATAATGCCATAACAAAATTTCTTGATCATGTGAGTCAAAGATAGACTTAAAACAAACATTTTGAACATTATTACTTGGTGTTGATCCAACTTCAAAGAAATAAAGGCCTCCACATTTCCTAGCATTGCCAATCGTCTTCCCCGATACTGTTTCCTAAAATTCATAGAATGATGGATAAAAATTAGCTCGACATTTTTGATCAGTGGTGAGTTTACTTATGGACAACAGATTACAAGACAACTTAGGGACATGAAGAACATTATGGAGAGTTAAGAAAGGTGAGATTTTTATTGAACCAACTCCTGCTATTGCCAAAAAGATCCATCAGCAATTCTGATTTTTCTATTCCTTGCACATGGACTATTGGATAAGAATAATTGAGAATAACTTGTCATGTGATCAGTTGCACCGGAGTCAATGATCCAGGTGTTTTGGGAATCTATTTTGACACTAGAAAGAGCAATACTCAAAGGACTACCTTGGTGGGCTAAAGAACTGGAAGGATTTGTTGAGAATTGTGGAGATTTTAAAAGTTTGTATAGGTGCTCCAGCTGATCCCTTGTGAAAGGAGATGCCTCTGAGTTGACGACTTGCTCTTTTGAATCATCAGTTGTGGTTTGGAGAGCTCGTCCTTCTGGTTTCTTCTTCCAATTTGCTAGTTTTCCATGTAATTTCCAGCACGTTTCTCTTGTATGCCACGGTTTTTTACAGTGGTCGCACCATGGTTTCCCTCGCCTGTCTACACTCTGTGTTGCCAAGGCAGATTTTTCAGTTTCAATAGTTGCAGCCAATGTTGAGCCCCTTGACATTATGTTCTTCCTTGCTTCTTCTTGTCTCACTTCAGAGAAGACCTCGCGGATCGATGGTAGAGGCTTGCGACCAAGAATCCTTCCTTTTACTTCATCAAGAGTCTGATTAACACCAGCCAAAAACATATAAACACGATCATTCTCTTCGCGTTTAGCATGTCTCGCTTTGTCATTAGCGTTCTCCCAAACATCATCATAATATTGATCCAATTCCTGCCATAAGGTTACCATCTCGTTGTAGTAGACAGTAACCTCGCGATCTCCCTGTTTGGATTGCCAAAGCTTGGCTTTTAGTTCAAAAATCTGGTTTGAATTTTCCAGGTCTGAATAAGTTTCCCGGACTGCCTCCCAAATGTCCTTTGCGGATGGTAAAAACATATTTGGTTTGGTGATGGCTGTCTCCATTGAGTTAAGAAGCCAAGCCATAACTAGAGAATTCTCAGAGCGCCATCCTCGGAACATCGGATCATTTTCACTTGGTTTTTTTGCTTCACCAGTCGGGTATCCCAATATTCCTTTGCCATCTACAGCAAGTTTGATAGATTGGGACCATTCCAAATAATTCTTCCCGTTTAATTTGTGAACGGTTATTTGTAAGGAGGAATTAGCCGCAACCTGGTCAATACTGCCTGTTGCTGTTGTCGTTGGTGTGGAAGAGGTGCCAGAGGTAACTTCGGAGAAGGTCTTCTGCTGTGGAGGAGTCGACGCCATCTTTAGAATTTAGGGAAACAGATTTTCTGGGGAGAGCCACACTAGATCCTGGGCTCTGATGCCATCAAAGTTTCTCTGAATGAAAACTGAATTTTATTCATTCTTTTGTTTTTACAGCTGCAAACGTTTAGCATACAGGTTTAAATAGGATAAGTCAACAACACACCCTTAATTGACTCCCTAATTTTCTGTCAAAGGATGAGGATCCTATTGACCTGGATTTTATTGAGAAAAAGAAAAAACTGATTCCAATAAAAAAAGGAAACTATAAATCAGGAAAAAATAAAAACAAATCTCCTAACTTTCCGACACATCCTATTTTGTATTTTTGACTTAGCTTGCATCTGCTTCGTTGCTGCTTTTTCTTTGTCGAGAACAAAGGAATACGCTAAGTATTCAATTGTAATTGGTATTTGGAGGTGTTTTGTAAAACTTTTACATGTAATCTTTTTTGTTTCCTTTCCTCGAATGTGTAGTGTTTAACAATTTGATATTTGTCTTCTATTCTCTGACGGGTTGTCCAAATCAATTAGACTTGCAAGCTGATCAATGCTTGCTGTTTATTGTCAGGCAGCATTATGCTCTATACGGATAATAAAGAAAGTTCCAGACTTGGCAGAAAATTTTATAAGCCCTGCTGCTTCCTTACTTAAAGAAAAACATCATGGAGTTTTAATCACAGGAATTCAACTTTGTACAGATTTATGTAAAGTCAGTGCGGAAGCGCTTGAATATTTTAGAAAGGTAACTTGACTATATCTGTTGACTAATCTGTTCACAAACAATAATAGTGGTAGAACACAAGAACTGCTTTGGAAAAATAGTAGAAGGATTAAACTCTTCTTTGCAAGATATTATCTTTTTCAATTTTTCTTGTTTGTTGTTATTGTATGAAAGCTTTGGTTAGTTTTCCAGTAGTCTACGTAATTAGGTAGCTGTTCACATGCCTGGGTTGTTTATGCCTCTCTCTCTCTCTCTCTCTCTCTCGATGTGTGTGTGTGTGTGTGTGTATAAACCGGTGGGGTATTTATCTGCTTGGAATTCTACAATCTGACTTTATGGACACTGTGTGCTAGAATCTGAAGTCAAGAATAGAAGTTGCATTTTTAAAGTTGGGATTATACCTTGTTCAAAAATTCTAGGTTTTCTTATAAATATCTAATTTGATGATATAACTTGAGCTACTGTGTCTCAAGATAGCTCATATATAGAGTTGCTTATGTAAGCGTATTTATTTTTTCACTACGCTGTTGTTTGAAGAAGAAAAATGATCAGTAATACTAAGATACTGGTTTTTTGTGGCTGGCCTTTTTTTTTTTTTTTTAACTAAATAGATGTCACAACTGTTAATGTAGAAGTCAACAGAGGGTTTGGTCAAAACTCTGAGGGATGTTGTCAACAGTCCTTATGCCCCTGAGTATGACATTGCGGGCATCGCAGATCCTTTCCTGCATATCAGATTGCTAAGGCTTTTGCGTGTGTTGGGCCAAGGAGACGCAGATGCTAGTGATTGCATGAATGACATACTTGCCCAGGTTAGCTGTTACTCATATTCAATCTCAAGTTTTCAGTTAGACTTGGGATTATTTATATAATATATTAACTTTTTGCTGCTTAACAATATTATCAACTTCATTGATTATATTCTTTATGTTTTTGAACTGTGATTCCTTTTATAATGTTACTATTATTTCTCATACTGCATTCCCAACATTAGAACTCTGGAGATCCACATATTTCATTCATTTAATTCATGCTTATGCAATAGCATATGATGATGTTTGGAATATTATAAACCATGGTTTTGCAACAAGTTTAGTCAATTATGACAAAATTATGCTCATAAATCTTTCATTTAATCTCCACGTGTGTGCATTTATTGTTGGGTTTGGGGGGGATGTTCACGTGAATGTAGTGACTGATGGACATACGTATCTTCAATTCATGCTTTCTAGAAAGGTTCATTACATGAAGAAAACAAAATTAAAAAATTAAAAAAAGCTTAGCCAGGTAACCTTTCAACAATAAAAGACAGTTATGAATTGACTAGCATGCCTCAATTTTCCCATGTCCACTCTCATTATTCAACGTTATCTACTCTCTCTCTCTCTCACTCTCTCCTTTTTTTTTTTTTTTTTTTAAATCAACATAATCTATTGATACTTGTTGCTTATGTGATAACTGATGATGTACTTTGGTGAATTGGTTATGCCATTGCATTCTACGTGAGTGTATGAAATAAATTTTGATGCAATATGACCCTATTACCTTTTTGAGTCTATTTGTTAATGTTGTTGATTACGATTACTTATACTTGTAATTGCTGAAAGCTATTAATGAGGAGCAGTTGCATCATTTTTAAGTCAAAATTAGCTCCTCTCCAGGCATCCCTTTCATTTGCTGCTGACATGTTATATCATTTCCCAGGTGGCAACAAAAACAGAGTCGAACAAAAATGCAGGCAATGCGATTCTATATGAATGTGTAGAAACCATCATGAGCATTGAAGACAATGGTGGCTTGCGTGTGCTCGCAGTCAACATCCTGGGAAGATTCTTATCAAACCGTGACAACAATATCAGGTTCCTTATCACACTTACGTGGGCATGGTTTTATAATCTTTTAAGAAATAATATTTGGATTTTAGTTTATAATACTAATTGAAACTGTTACAGATATGTTGTCAGAATAGTCATGTTTCATTATAAACTTAACCTTGCATGATTTCACAGATATGTTGCGCTAAATATGCTGATGAGGGCTATTACAGTAGATTCTCAAGCTGTACAGAGGCATCGAGCAACAATTTTGGAATGTGTGAAGGTATTGCATGGTTGCGTTTATTTGCTTTGGGACAAATAAAGCACTGCCACTTTTTTTCATTTTTTGAAGACCTTGGAGACCAATACATCTTATGTCTGTTTTTCCCCTTAATTTTTTCTTGGAAACATTTTAATTATTCCCTTATGATTTTGTGGCTTGGGATCAGTGACGAACATTAGTAAGGGAACTGCAGTCAAATTTTTTTTTAGATCTTGCTAAAACACCATGTTTATTATCTTCTCCGGTGGAATCTGTCAATCTTTTTCCTTGGTTCTTGATTGCTATCTTCAACATGTTCTGTTAATTGTTTAGTTTAAAATATGCCTTTTACATATATGAATCCTACCATATTGTTGTTATCTACAACTTCTGTTGTTAATACATATATATATGTATGTATGTATAAGGCAAACTGTTACGCATAAAGATGGATTGAAGTTGTTCAAAGGATGTCTGATTCTTCATCTTATTGGTGTTTGATTCATCTCTTCAACTAATGACAAGAACCAACAATGCCGGTAAACTAAACTACAGATTGATAAGCTTGTGAATTTTTCTTTCTTTATTCCAGGACTCAGATGCTTCTATTCGGAAAAGGGCTCTCGAACTTGTTTATGTTCTTGTAAACGAGAGCAATGTGAGGCCTCTGACAAAGGAGTTAATTGATTATTTAGAAGTAAGCGATCAAGAATTCAAGGGAGATCTCACAGCAAAAATATGCTCCATTGTAGCAAAGTAAGTTAATCCTTTATGATTTTTAAGGTGGCGTCTTTTTTCTTTTGATAATAACAAACTGGATTTTAATTCATGCTATGCGTTGGGCTTAAAGTTATTGCTGCTTCATTAAAAAACAGTAAAGAAACAGAGAAACAGAAACAGAAACACTTTTTTGCAAAGCGCTATCACTAGGATATAAGCTTCTTTTTTTTAAAAAAAAAAATATAATTTTAAGTAGGCTTACTGGGTGAGATAGCTGCACACTAATTTCATGCAATGATTTTTTGAGGTTTCTACCGTCGTGAGACGGCTGCTGTCTAATTTTTGCTCTTATTAGTACCTGTTGCCGTCAAAATTACTGTGTACTTTTGATGCAGCTTCAGCGGTTGATTCCAATTCGCTCGTTTTAGTTTTCTGCATAACTGTTCTATGTAACATAATGTTGACATGTCTTTCTATTTTCAGTCTTGCTCCTATTGATGACACTTGTTCTATTTCTAGTGCTGCTGGTTTTTGTATTAATTGCTTTATTTTGTTTGGATTCAAATGTAGTTCAATGCTTTAGGATTGGTTGGGAATGTAAAACAAAAAACTGACTCGACAGAAAGCTTAAATGATTAACATTTGTACTTTATTGGTGTAGGTTTTCCCCCGAGAAGATCTGGTACATAGATCAGATGCTGAAGGTTCTTACACAGGTAAATTTAAAGGAAATTTATGTCTACAGTTCATGTTGCTTTACTGAAGTTTGGTTAGAAAATTAGGGTGATTTTGACTTATTACGTGCTCTGATCCATGCTAGCGTCCTAACTAATAGCTTTTTTGGAGCAGCCACATAGGGGTATTGTCTGATTGTTCTTCTTACCGGTCCCATATGTGCTATTTTTTAATTTTCATTTTTAAAACTGGAGCCGTATGTGCTATCAAGTATTAAATACTAAGTTACTGTCTCAAATTCTCCTGTAAATTTTTGGAGCCATTCTGCTAGTTTCTACGATGAAATGTAGCAGCATAGATTATATTTTAAACAGTTGTCTTTAACAGCACTTTTTTAAGATCCTAAGTTCTAATTGATATCAACTCGTTGCACATCCGGTACTAAAAAATTTTTTATTAGCTGGTTTTTTCGTCATTCATGATTTGCTTTAGTTGCCCAGAATCCTTTGGAATACCATGGGAGTCCTGTTATATTTTTTTGCTAAATTCATTGACAGAATTTATGAATTCTTTGCATGACTCATCACATTAATCCCAATTCTAGTTATTCTTGGCTGTTCCTGACATTTTTTATTTTCGGCATAGTTAGAAAAAAAGAGTTTTTTTTTTTTTTTAATTTTGTTTCAAGTGCTAAGAACCTGCTGACATTTATTGTATGCTTAGTAGGCTGGAAATTTTGTGAAAGATGAAGTATGGCATGCCCTTATTGTTGTGATAAGCAATGCTTCTGATCTCCATGGATACACTGTAAGGGCACTATATAGAGCATTCCAAACGTCTGAACAGGTGGGCAACTATTCTCTCCCTTTTCATATTATTTTGATTATCGAGCCATGGATATGATTATATCCTGAGTGGATTCTTTTCATTTTATTTATTCAGGAAAGTCTTGTTCGAGTGGCAGTTTGGTGCATTGGAGAATATGGTGATATGTTGGTAAATAACGTTGGCATGCTTGATATTGAAGATCCAATAACAGTAAGTGCATGCATCTCCGGATCAAGTTATGCGAGTTTATTTGTCAGTTTTCATTTTTAATGTTGTTGCCTGAAAATATTTACTATAAAAATTGCTATTTACTTTGGAGCGTTAGAACTTGGACAGATGCTGAAAACCATTAATAGGTCAGTTTACAGCTTGAAAGCAAAGTTCTTTCTCATGATTTTTTAAGAGATAATAGTATCAAGATATCGCCAGTGTAATGACGCAAATTTCATTATTGAACTTGTGGTTTTTTGATGCTTGGCTTCTTGCACTATGCCATTAAAATTTGCATCCGCCTTTTGCTTATGTTCGTGAAGCAGGAAGGTTTCATTTGGTTCTAACATTTTTTTCCTGTAGCAAACATTGCACTTATAAAGTTCATTCTTCTATTAATTTCTTCGACAGTATTCAGATAAAATTTAGTTCTTTTAAGCAGGTGACTGAATCTGATGCCGTGGATGTTATAGAGATTGCAATTAAGCGCCACACCTCAGATCTCACTACTAAAGCAATGGCTTTTATTGCTCTCTTAAAGCTTTCTTCACGGTTTCCGGCTTGCTCCGAGTATGTATATTTTTTCCTCCTGTTCAGTACTGAATTCCTTTCCCTGAAATTTTCCAAATTTGTTTCTGGTGATTCTCATTTGGTTAGAGGAGTGCAAATTTTTTGAGCCATGTGTTTATCTGTACTCTCTCTCCCTCTTTTCTCTCCCTCTCTTTTTTTTTTTTTAATGTCTGTATTTGTTAACTTTAAATGACTATATTTGGAATTTTGTGCTGTTTTTGCACTGCCCTAGTTGCTGTTGATGATGATGATGGATTATTTTGATGAACTTTATGTACTCGTCTAGCGTAATTACTTATGGTTCTTTTAATGCCATCTGCAGGAGGATCAAAGATATAATTGTTCAATACAAAGGAAATCTTTTGCTTGAATTGCAGCAACGATCCATTGAATTCAATTCCATTATTGCAAAGCATCAGAATATAAGGTATGCATTTTTTAATTATTTTAAATTTATTAAGACAATTTGATTATCCATCCTCCTCTCCTTCCTCTTCACATTGTTAAATTTCTCTCTTTTATCTTTTCTTCTTGTGGTTATATTTTTTTGTTGCTGATATATTTGAAAGCTGATGGTGGAGTGTATGCAGGTCTGCACTAGTGGAAAGGATGCCAGTTTTGGATGAGGCAACTTTCATGGGAAGGAGAGCTGGTTCTATGCCAGCTACTGTTTCAACTTCCACCGCAGCTTCGATAAATATACCAAATGGAGTTTCCAAACCTTCTGCATCTCCTCTTGTGGATTTGCTTGATCTAAGTTCAGACGATGCTCCTGCACCTAGCACTACTGGCAGCGGCGGGGGTGATTTTCTTCAAGATCTTCTTGGTGTTGATTTATCGCCAGCTCCATATCAACCTGGTTAGTTTTGGATGCACTGTCTCGTGACTTCATGATAAACACCCCCACCCCCACACCCCCCCCCAACACCAAAAAAAAAAGCTTTTTTAAAAGACTTTTAGTCGTTTGTGATTTGAGTTGAATGCCATGTTCATACCTTGTGGCTTTTGTGTGATGATATGCATAGGTTCTCGTCACATTTTATACAGCAAAACTAAGAAGAGATTCTGCATAGTGCGTATCTTATGTAACTCTCTTTATGTTTAGGAATGAAGCCTTCTCCACAAAACGGCACCGACGTACTGCTGGATCTCTTGTCTATTGGCGACCCTCCTGCACGAAGCAGCTCATCAACAACTGATATATTATCCTCTGTTCAAGATTATAAATTACCAGTGGCGCCACTAGATGGACTCTTGTCTCCATCTACACAAGCCACTCCCGTGATTGATTTGTTGGATGGCTTTGCAGTCAAACCACCAACCCCTGGTAAAATTTTGGGAGTACTTGGAAGTCCTTTCAGCCGAGATTTTTTTTTTTTTTTTCATTATAGTGATAGCTTCTTTTTCTTTTTCTTTTTCTTTCCCTCCCTATAAAACAGAAAACAACGGTTCTGCTTTTCCATCCATGGTTGCTTATGAGAGCAGTTTGTTGAAGCTAGTGTTCAGCTTTTTGAAGCAACCAGGAAACCCACAAACAACATCAATTCAGGCAACATTTACAAATAAGTCGTCCGATACCTTTACAGATTTTATTTTCCAGGCAGCAGTTCCAAAGGTAATATCTGATAATAGGCCTCTGGACATCTATAATATTTTTGGTATTGTGTTTCATTTTCCCAGCTACCGCTATCCCATTATGTGGTAGCTAGCTATAAAAGTCTTATTTTGTTTGTTCATTATCTCACAACATGAGCCTTCATATGATTAATGTCGCATGCTCATGTAGGTTGCCGTGTTTTAGTATTATGACTGAGAGCTACAAGTGCCATGCTATTGCATTTTTCTATAGCGTTAATAGTCATATGAGATTTGCCCTTTTGGGGCTAGAAAAATTGCAAACTACTTTGTGGCTGAATCATGCCAGTGTTCTGATATCTTTTGTTGCTTTTTAATTCACAGTTTCTCCAACTGCACTTAGATCCAGCAAGTGGCAGTACATTACCTGGAAGTGGTAATGGATCCATCACGCAAAATTTGAAAGTTACTAACAGTCAACATGGAAAGGTAATTAAAGTTGTGTAGCTTATTCTAGTCCTGAGCTTGGTCTGTTCCTTAGACTTGTATCACGCAATATGAAAAGCATGGATTTGTAATTTAGTCTACTTCATCTCTTCGTCCGTCTGTTTTTGTTCAGCAAACAAGCAGATACTTACAAAAATTATTTTTCTTTTCAGAAAAATCTCGTCATGCGCGTACGGATTGCTTTCAAGATGAACAACAGAGATGTTTTGGAGGAAGGGCAAGTCAACAATTTTCCGCGTGGTTTGTGAGGTTGGGTGATCTTCAGGGACATTTTAAGTTCAAGATGGCATTTTCTTCCGACCATCTACAGTGGACGTGCGATGTTTTGTTGGGTGGTAGAATTTTGTAACGTTTGAGCCTGCTTTTCTCGGGTATGGGATCTTTCCAATGGATTCACAACTTTTCTTTACATTTTTCTTCCTCTTTTAGGTGGTTGATGTACATTACTACAAAATTATTCCCATACGGAACTGTGGGAATTGAATTTTGCCTTAACGCTCAAAGAGAAGACAGCTCATGCGTTGTATTTAGAACTTGGGTGCTGCTCTCTTTTTTCTCTTTCCTTTTTTTTTTTCCTTGATTTGGTCGCTAGCCTTATTGCTTGGGCTCTTAGTTGGATTCTAAAATGAATTACAAATTAGTCATATAGTATATTCAAATATTATTTCATGCACCATTTTCCCTGAATGAAATGTAAGTTTATATTATTTGTTTGTTCATTTTTTGTTGTTGGGTACTCCATTTTATGACTAGTATAATTATTATTTTCTTTAATATAGATGGTACAATGTGGTGCAAGACTCAAGTCTCTTCTCTCTCTCTCTCTCTCTCTCTATAGATATATATATATATATATATGTCTGTGTGTGTGTGTGTGTATATTTTGAAGTTCTGTTTTAAATATCTAGAGTGGCAATATTTCTTGCTCCTGTCGTTAGCTGGCTCTTGCACAAAAGTTTAATGGTGTTTCCTGTTCTACTCTTGTTATTTCAAAAGTAATATAATCATAAGAAACTTCGACATTCATAATTACAATATCTTCTGTCAAAGCTATTTGATGTGGAGGCATTTTTTTATTCTTCATTTTTTATTTTTATGATTATTTTGACTTTTAAGCCTGCAATCAGCACGCAAAGGCCTTGGATTCTCCGCGATTTGCACACAAATCGAGTGGTGATTAGTTATTCAAAATATAAAAGTCTCCCTCGGAATAACTTGGAAAAGAGAGCAGTGTTTGATCATGTTTTTAACTTTAGACGAGGCATTTTCCCAAGTTGAAATAAGTGTTATTATGATCTCTAAAATTGCCTACTGCCCATGCTTGACTTTATTATCAGCTTGCTTCGTGGGTCTTTTTTTCTTTCTGTTTTTTTTTTTAATAAATAGAAGCTTCGTGGCAGTTTTATGGCCAAGCAAGTCTGTCTATATTGGCAGGCATATGCACGCCTACGCTGATGCGAGAAACCAAACAACCCTTTTCCCCAAAACCCCTAACTTCCCCGTACCTACATGGTCCCCCTTTTAAATTATATATTGGCATATTGCTCTAATTCGTCTTTATTGCTTGCAACTAATTTCTATATTTCCATCACAAGAATATGCTTGTTGGGGGGAAATGTAAATGATGAGAAAACCATCTAATACCCTCTTTAAACTAAACATCCAACCAGGTGGCTGAGAAGACTTATTTGAGAAAGACCAGGATCCGTCCGACCAAGACTAGGATCCATCCAAGCATGACCTGTCCGATCAGGACCAGGATCTGTCCAACCAGGTCAATCCGAATTGGCCAAAGCAACCATGAAGGACAACCCCAACTGGCATGAAGGTTAGATCCTGACCAGATCACTCTGTAGTGGATCATAACCACCACATGGCACCATCTTAGCCCTCTGTTGGGCAATCCTCATTTTTCAAAAATCGTGACACCTATCGCTTAACACCTGGGTCACGGGCCAAACCTAGTCCATACCCGGATTCAAGCTAAACTTTATAAATAAGAGCATTAACTCCCCCACAACGGTATGGGTATTCTTCCTTTGCCTACTCTACCTCTCTCTTTGCTCTTTTCAATCAGAACACTGACTTGAGCGTCTGAGTGTCCTTGGGAGACACCAAACCAGTGTCCCTTTAATTTGAGGCCTTCCTTCCTCTTGCAAATTCGACCATACTAGGTGGAGTTGGGTAGAATAGGAAACCCGACCACCGTGTGCCTCCGCACGCGGTGTGTGTCGATCTCAAGCATCAACAATGCTCTTTTGTTTTCAAGTTAAAAACACACATTGGTGCTATCATAATTTTATGTTTTCGGGAGTTGCAGTGTATGAAATGCTCACTACAAGACATGAAATGTATATCTCATCTGGATACATACAAGACTTGCACCTTATTTTTTTTGCAGTGATTATCAGATTCATCACTATTCGTCACCTAAGGTTGGTCTACACTCTATCTACATCTCAAAATATACTATTTTTATGCGTGTTTCCTGTCCTAACTTTTAGGCCTCGTACAGCTATAATTCTATCAAGATTTATATCACGTCTAATTTTTATTGTCTCAAATAGTATCTAACTAATTGTATTTTGTTGATCATATCATTCAAAAAGATTAAATCTCTAAATGATGTTGCATGAATACCAAAGTTAGACACGTGAATTGAGTAACCTAGTTTTGATTTGGGTTTTCCCATTCAACAAGGAAGATGCAGATGCGATAATTCAAAGAGGGAAGGTCCACTCATATAATGAGCCCACTATCAACAGTCACATGACAAGTCCTAATCGCTCCTCATCACAAGAGTCTCTCTAACCCCTTTTCAGGACCCCACCATTATGTCCTAACCAATAAAGAAGATCAAGAGAAGAAGGAAAAGAATTTTATTTTTTGGGAAAAAAAAAGCAAAATTCTAGAGAAACCCACGCAACCTGGCCCAAAAAGCGACATTATGATATGGACTCCACAATGATCGTACTAAGAAAGGGTTTGAGTCATTCTAACTTTCCATTAATACAGTATAAAACTTTAATATGTTAAAATAAAAATAAGTTACAGTATAAAGCTGTCATATGTCTTTGTAAATTGCTTCTAGCTTTTAGTTTTAACTGCGTTGTCAAATACACTCTAACATTCATTAAAAACATATTAAAAAATATATAGCAGGTCAAAACAGTTTCCCTTGATTCTTTGTGTAATTTGTCCAAACATCACATGGCTTGATAGGCCCCCATATTTGAATGGGACAAATTGTTTGAAAGCTATGCACGGAGGAGGATATGACAATTTACCCATCTGATCATATTATCATCCTTACAAATATGTACTAGCCACAGGGCAAGAAAGAAAACTTCTTTTTTTTTTTTTTTTTTTTTGAGGGGAAGAAAGAAACTGCTTATGTTTCTAGTTTTTGGTAATAAAGACACAAGGAGTAGCATTAACACAACCAAAGCATAACGCTAAGTCTGGGAAAAAGCAAAGAAATAGCAATTGTGACGCTAAATGCATGGAATTTTTTTCATAACAAAAGATAAGGTACATTGCCCACTTTTCATGAAGTTTTTACTAAAAAGAAAGATGATACAGAGAAAGAAGCTGCAGCATGGCGTGTAAGTAACGTAGATCAAAGAAAAAAAAATAAAAAAAAAAAAGAATTGTTTTGAGAAATTGAAAAAAATTACTAAACACAATTGATACCTTCATCATGTGGCTTGAGATCTGTCGGTCAATGGCAAGCCCACGGTAAGAGAAGAAGTAGTGCTCAAATGGGGTTCTAGAGAAGTTGGAAATTTGCCCTTCCTAGACCATTGCCAGATTTTGGAAACTGAAAAGCTCTCACCTTTGCTTCCAATGTTAATCTTTTTGGCCTCTGAATCTCCATCACTAATCAAGCAATTCCCACTTGATCCACTTCTTCCTTTCACAATCCTCAGGCTGTTGTTATTGTTACCAACACCAATAATATTGCCTTCTCTTCTGGGCCTTAAAGCCAGTACTTGCAAATCTGAATCAGCAACCACGTATTGGTATGACCCCATTGAATAACACCTTCTTGAATCCAAATTACTACTACAACTATTACTACTAGTCTCCCCTTCCTTTCTCTCTCCTCCATCATTCATGCTTCTAAACTTGCCAAGTCTGACTGAAAACACTCTCTTCTGAATATCATTTTCTCCACATTTTTGACCAATTGAAACAACCCCACTTCCTGGATTTCCTGAATTATAAGGACCAGATTGATATTCTTCTATTAATTCACTCGGATCAACTTCGAAATCCAAAACCGGGTTCTCGACGGGGAGTCCTAATCCAGGTGTGTACAAAGTCCCTCTACAAAGAGGGCAAGTTGAATTAGACAGTAACCATGTGTCTATACAATCAATGTGAAAAGCATGACTACACAAAGGAAGCAATCTCAGCTTGTCTTGTTCTGAGAATTCACAAAGGCAAACTGCACAATCAAATGGCTCTTTTAACCCCATTATCTCTTTGTAAAGGAACACAGGAAGAGCATCAATGAAGGCTTGGTCCAGGCCTGAGTCATGGAGGTGGAAGAGCTGTTGTAACTGTCTTTGGAAAGCATTATTTGAGCCTGACATTTCTGGGTATCTGTTTGATTCAGACACTGAGGAGGAAGAAGAAGACCTATGCTTCATGAGATATCTAACTAGCAAGTGAAGGAGACCAGATATAAAGAAAATAACAGCTAGGATGATTATGATTATAAGAATTGCTGGGCTTATTTTACTGCTGCTTGAGGATGAAGATGATGGGGAGGAAGTTGGTTGCTTTTGGTAATCACTATTAGATGATAGTGAAGAAAAAGAAGAAGAAGAAGAAGAAGAAGAAGAAGAAAGAGAGAAGCTTGTCAAGATGACATGTTTCTGCCAGGTTTGAGATTGAGATTGAACCCAAGACATTTTAGGATAGTAGCAAACTAAATTCACCATCACTTTTTGTCAGCTTTTCTAATTAGATCACAGGCACATGTTCACCACATTAGATAGGATTTTTTGTGTAACAATAATGGTGAAACTCAAAGGGAATACGCTTAAGAGATGTCGAGGTTGCGGTTTACCTACCTCAGTTCCTGGAATATCTGCCATTAGAGGGAGCCCATTTTGTCATGTGGTTGATAAATGATAAGTTTGTCTTTGGACAGCATTTGTTGCACTTAAAAGGGGGAAGTTTAGGTAAAATAAAAATAAATAAATAAATAAAAAAAAGAGAAAGAAACAAACAAACCTGAGGGCAGTTTGAAGCTAATGACTGTGTTCTAGAGAAACGTTTTATCATATTAGTAGCTTTCAAAAAACCAAAAAAGGGGCAAAATGGTCATTTAGCATTAGGAGAGCGACCTTACCTTACATGCATGCCACGCCATCCTTTTTTTTTTACGGTAGGGTCAGTGTGAACGTTGCTCTATCATATTTAATTTTTAAAAAATAATTGTACATTTGGGGAACAAAAATCCGGGTCCTTCTGTTTCAGTCACTTATTCTTTTCTTCATGCCCAGTCCCAAACATTATCTTATTCATACTTCAAAGGCAGGGTAAGCAGTGCCTTTCAGAAATTCTTTGGAAGGGCCTCTGTCATCCAGAAGTTGGATCCAAAATTTAGTCGGCCTACATATATATATATATATATATGGACCTTTCGGAGTCCAATTTTGAGATTACCATAAAAGCCCACAAAAATGGTTTGCCATATCATGGACTCCTCGTCCTTTAACACTAAACAGGCCCAGCCAAGACTTTAACTCTAGCGGCTTTTTTCGTTTTTTTTTTTTTTTTTTTTTTGGGGGTGGTGGTGGGGGTTGGAAGGCGGTTGCGGGTGTTTGGGCATAATTTGAAAAACAGGTCAAAAAAATTCCTAATTGAGTAAATGGTTTTTTTTTTTTTTACCAAAAAATACTTTTTTTTGAATAAGTAAATTGCCCCAATTTTTTTTAAAAAAGATAAAAAAAATAACTGTAACAAAATAAAGAACTTCAACAAGATGAAAAAAAAAACTGCAGCCATTTTCATGCCTAAAAATTCTTTTCTTTGTGCCAAAAAAAAAAGCCATTTGTTTAAAATGGGTTTTTCTTAAAGCCTTTTTTAAAAATCCCTCGTTTGATCTTGTCTCTCGCTTCTGCTTTTATAGCAACGTTTTTTGCATGGATATTTTGATAGATCCACGCTCTTGTCTCCGATACGTTGAGGTCTTGAGTTTGAATCTCCGACTTCGAGTTAAAATATATATATACTCAGGGTAATTGCGAAATGAAGTGCTCCTCTTAGGACTGAGAGTTTGAGTAGAAAAAAGAAAGAACAACTAATTTTTGTTGTTATATTTTTGAGAGGTTCATTCATTCACAATGTACATTGTCCTCTATTTGGGAATATCATTTTGTGGGACGCAGTCACTTTCTTAGCATTGAATGTTCTCATGTGACGTAGCGTTATTTCCATGTCTCTATGTGTGTAAAACGCAGTCAACAAAGCTTTCTCGTGATAGTTCAGTGTGGCCCATCCTCTTCAATCTGCTGTTTCCCTGCTTAATATCATCATGTTAATTTACCATCATAAACGTACATGAGTGTTATATATATATATCACGTATATATATATTTATAATATATTAAATAAGATATAAAAATCATATATGGAATTGATTCCCCAACGGAATTAGCACTTCCTAAACTCCCTCCCCATGTCATTAGAGGTTTGTTTGTATATCCATTAATATAATTATGGACCCCACAAAATTTTTAAGCAATAACCTGTTTATTAAATCATCATCCCAAATTATAGCTTATGTTCTTTAGTTTCCTATGCTTACTACACTACTATTATTCCAATCCCTAGATATTGTCATCATTGACCGTGTAATACTGGAATATATATGTACAAGCCTGTTTTATAAACATGGTTTAACTAAAGTATTTTAATTCAAACAAATTTTGTTATATTATTTTTTAAAAAAAATTTAAATTGATACAGTATTTTAGGATTTAAACTTTTAATTCAAACTATGCATATAAATGGACTCTACATGTATGCGATAGTGATTTTTTAAAAATTTTTTTTGGAAAGGCATGTGTACATATATGGTTTGAAAAGAATTAAGCCTATGTTTGAAGAGGGAATATGGTAGGCCACGGAAATCACGTTCTTTGGTCTGACGAGTGCAGATTTCGTATATGTCATATCATGAGTCATGACCAAGGCATTATAATTTGTTGTAGAATATATATATATATATATATATATAGACACACACATCATACATTTAGCTTTATGAAATGGTGGCTCACAGAGGGCCTCATCTTTTTTGGTCTGACTGCTGCTTGCATTGTCCGTGATATCCAGGTTGGTCTTGTTCAATCATTGACTCTTTTAAATAATTTTGGTTTGCTTTTTTCACAAGTCCAACTTCTCTTGAACGATGACTTTTAATTTTCCTTGGACATTGCAGTTAAATTATGAAGAAAAAGAAAATAGCTATCTAATGTCAACTTACTTTATATGATCGGATGCTGAGATTAACGACTTCAAATACCAACTATGGGTGGAATATTCTACACTTCTCTAATGTCTAGTGTCCATGTCAGAAGATTAATTTCCCAATTATATATATATATATATATAATGTTTCTACGTTACCTCTGCAAATTAAAATCAAGGGACAGAAAATAAATAACTGGTAGATACATACTTATAGTAATTAATAATTTTGTGTGTCTGGTATTCTGAATGCACGTACGATATTTTCTAATATTAGTAGTATCCGTACAGTTAATATTTAAAATTATCTATAAATAGATGGCATAAATAGAAACAAATATAGCTACAATACTTAATGTTGAAATATATTTATTGTTTTCTCAAAAGAAATGTGAACATGAGAAAAATTAAAACTTGGAGTATACCAGAGAATTAATTTTATGCATACACGTTACATTCACTTTTCCCAACTTTTTTGCTGCATCTGGTTGATGTATACATTTTACTAATATATGTATAATGTACAAATGTATGGATGTGCATGGACTTAGCAGGTGCAAACCTAGTTAGAGTACTAATTTAGTTTTCTAATTTGATTTTCTTTTTTTGGTTAAAAAAATTACAATTGAAGCACATTGATGTCTTTGATCAAAGTTTAGGTTAGATACATATCATACAATATTGACGGCATAACTTGAGGAGAGGACTCTCACGTTAACTTATTACACATACATGTATAAGTAATGAAGTTGCGTACCACTAGTGATAAATCTGTACTGTATTTTTAAAATTGTGATTTAGAGTTCAAATCCTGGACACTCGGTTAAAATAATAATAATAACAACAACAACAACAGTAATAATAAAACACAAACACCTTAGGCCAGGATCTTACATATTTGAACAATATATTGATACCAAAGGAAACAATTTTAGCTTCTTTGTGAACGTAGTATAAAGAAAAAAAAAACTAGTTTTTTTGTTGAAGTAGTCGTCTCATAAAATTTAAATTATTATAATATTTTAATTTCAAACTATTGTTTCCAATTATATTTTCAAGTGGATTAATTAAAAATTTTACTACGAGTAAATAAATTGCTCCAAACTAACAATCCTGATCAACTTTGTGAGCACATAACTTGGGAATGTTTTTGTGGGTATTTTAATGTAAGACTAGACTAGTGGTTTTGACTAGCGGTGTTCATAGATTGGAATCCGCGGATTAAGGGTTCGTCTGTAATCCAATCCATATATATCTGATTGGGATTTTCTCAATTCAAAACCAATCCATGAGATTCCCAACCAAATCCAATCTAGATTCGTAAACAAAAGATTTTACAGATTAGAATATGTGGATTCACGAATTGGGGTTTAAATTAATTTAGAAAAAAACTAAAAATAAAAAATCCATAATATAACATGACATAATTCATTAAAATTAATCAAGTTACAACCCAATCGAATGTAAGTCGGATAATAAACGAAATTATAGTATTACAACAAACGAACTTAATAAAACTATATGTATATTAACTTAAACGAAATGAAAGGTAAGTTTAGGCTTCATTTAGGCTGGGTTTTATTTTTTAACTTAACAAAACTACAAGAAATTCTACCTTTGCTACAACAAATTCGAGATTATATGACCTTTATTTAACAACCGTTTCTCAAAAATCATCTTGATAAGGAAAAAAAACGCGATGAGTTACGCCCACGAAGACAAAAACCGTTGTGGTATTGGTAGGAGCTACCACGACGGTTAACGATCGTGTAAGATTAAACCTTTCATGACGGTTTTTATAGAAACCGTCGTGGAAGGTATATTTTAGTAGCCTCTATTTTACGACGGTTTTTATAAAAACCGTTGTGCAAGGTATGCATGTTTGAAATTTTTAAATTTAACCTTTAAGTTTGGCATGAATAAAATTTTAATCTTTCACAATGGTTTTTATAAAAACGGTCGTGGAAAGTTTGGATATTTAAAATTTTTAATATCCCGTCCAATTTAACCTTTCACGATGGTTTTTATAAAAACTATCGTAGAAGGTTTTGCATATTTGAAATTTTTAATAGCCCACCAAAATTTAATCTTTCACGAAGGTTAAATTTAGGCGGGAAATTAAAAATTTTAAATCTCGGGGCCTTCCACGACGGTTTTTATAAAAACCATCGTGGAAGGCCTTCCATGACAATTTTTACTAAACACCGTCGTGAACGGTATCAAGGCTTCCACGATGATTTTTAGTAAAAACCGTCATGAAATGTTTCACATGTTTGAAATTTTTAGTAACCTGTCAAAATTTAATCTTTCACGAATGTTAAATTTAGGCAGGATACTAAAAATTTCAAACCTCGGTACCTTCCACGATGGTTTTTATGAAAACATCGTGGAAGGTCCCGAGGTTTTTGCGTGAAAGATTAAATTGGGTGGGATACTAAAAATTTCAAACTTTGGGACCTTCCACGACGATTTTTATAAAAACCGTCGCGGAAGATATCAAGGTTTGAAATTTTTAGTAACCTGTCAAAAATTAATCTTTCACGAAGGTTAAATTTGGGCGAGATACTAAAAATTTCAAACCTTGGGACCTTCCACAATGGTTTTTATAAAAACTGTCGTGAAAAGTATCGAAGCTTCTACAACAGTTTTTAGTAAAAACCATTGTGAAATGTCCTGCATGTTTGAAATTTTTAGTATCCCTCTAAAATTTAATCCCGTGCCAACGACATGGTTTTCTCTATTTATTCAAAATTTATCTAACTCAAACCTACTAACTCTCAAATCCCTTTCTCTCTCTAACTCCTCTCCCCACGATCTAGCCACCGACGAACCAAACTCCCATGGCATTCCACCGACTTTGACATTCCTTTATCACTCTCTCCATAACCCACCTAACAAACTGATGCCATTCGCCACCGTTCATCCTCATCCTTGACATTCTACAGACTCCACCATCGTTCTACTTGTCCTTTGTCGTTCCACGAACTCCATCGTCGTTAGTAAATTTCAAACCATTACTTTTAGTTTTAGTGTTATTGTTAGTTCTAAACTTAGAATTCTTTGGTTATTTTAATGTTATTTACCTTTAGTTTTAGTTTTAATATTAGTTATATTAATTTATTTTTTTTGCCATTTAGTATGTGTTACTTGTATTTGGTGTTTGAAAGAACTTTAAACAACATTTAGCATTTTGGTATGAGAATAGGTTACTTTTTATGTGTTTGTGATGCCCAAGTATTATTGTGATACCCACCATATGTTTAGAGATTTTTGGAGATTTTTTTTAGGGGAATACAAATTTTCTACAATGGTTTTTTAAAAAACAGTCCTGAAAAATTGGCATTCCACGACGGTTTTTAAAGAAACCGTCATGGAATCCTTAGTATTCCAAAAACCGTCGTAGAATGCTAATTTTTCACTACGGTTTTTCAAAAAACTGTCGTGAAAAATTACTACATTACAACCCTTTCTCGCGCCAATTTTTTTATTACACAACTATAAAAAACCGTCGTGGAATCCACAATTTGTAGTAGTGCTTGTAGCCTACACATACATACATATCAATTTAGAAATTTATATTAGTTTAGAAATTTCCAAATACATATATATATATTAATATATAAAATTTAAGTACTAAATAAATTGGATTTACGGATTACACAGATTGTGAGATACTCAATTTATAATCCATTTCGTATATGTCGTATTAAGAAAATCTCAATCCAAAGCCAATTTGTGTTTTTAATAATCCATTCTAATCTAACAGATTGGATTAAATTGAACGGATTACATGGATTAACGAATTTCGTGGACACCCTTCGTTTTGATAATGGACAACTAGGCTTTTCTCGTGTATCGCCTAACATAAACTTGTTTTTACATTTGATCTCCTTCTGTTAAAGTTAACTTCCAAGGTAATAAATAGTGCTTTGGATATCGTCGATCATCCTATATATGCATAGATGAGAGAGAGTCTAGAGAGAGAGGAGGCAACTGCCCAAGTGATCATATGGAAGTTTTCATTCATAAAGGAGATAATAAATGTTTCTAGTGGATTCATTTACGTTTCTTGAAGCACTGTTTTGTTGACTTGCGAGCAAAAACAAAATGGGTATCCCTAAAAAGTTCTGTCTATGTATTAATGTTTGTAGAATACATAATGCCTTGAAGAGTATGATTGTATGTGTACAGACTGGCTCTTTAGTCATATTAAAAGTCATAAATAATTTCTATCATATCATAAAATTCAATAGCAGGTTGACTTGCTAACATTATGTGGTTACATGTATAGTTTAAGGGTAAATTACATCTGACTCTACTTTAAGGTGAAATGTTTGAATCTTTCACCTTTAATTAAAAAAAAAGAAATATTGACATTATGTATCAAGAGAAATATAGTATTCAAAAAAAGAATTATAGTAGTAAATATTTTGATGTCATGAAGGTTTAAGGATCTTTAACACACACATATATATATATGTTTGTAAATATTCATGTCTCATATAATATCTGTGAGATTCGTATTCTTATGAACTTCCAAATAAATTTGTTTTTGGCATATATATATATATATATATATAGAAGTATGTAAATGCATTGTTATAAAATATAGAGAAAGATAAATATATGGTTGAAGAAATTAATCATGCTTACAAATAATCACTTTACAAAAAGGAAAAGAGGAGACGAAGCAAATGAAAATCCGCTAGGCTATTTTATCTTTTAACACAAATGTACTATGAATAAAAAATGAGGTTCAAATTTATTTTGCCGTGCAGTTTAAATTACCAAAAACGTATTTGGGAACAAATCAAAATAGTTGAAGAAATTAGATATTAAATTTGAAAAAAAACACAGAGAAAAGAAAGTATATGTGCAGCTGGCTAGCATGTTTCAAACATTTAACCAGATCCATAATGCAATTAACCAATTTAGCTTTATAACTGCATTTTAATTTAGTATATTTGAGCATGAGATATAATATATATATATATATATATATATATATATATAGACACATAGATAATTTCTCTCGTAAAAACAGTTTATTAGCTAGCTAGCAAGGTTGTTATATATCATGTATAAACGTTACTACTAGAAGCAAAAAATATTTAGCAACCAATGGAAACATATTGCAGCATAAATTTTCTCCAATAACTTCTAAAGAAGAAAAAGAAAAGAGACAAAAGAAAGCCAAACACAAAACATATATAGTTCAAACGACAAAGAAAAGGATCTAAAGTTTGAACACTAGATATATTAGAATAGTTAGTCGGAGAAAATAGATGCAAGGGAAGATTTCTTCATGTTTCTAGTGTACGTCAAAGAAAGAGGTTTAAAAGTTGGTAATTAACTTTTCTCCCACTTGAAAACTGACCCTATGTTTGAATGCTCGGTTGGAATTAAATGGAATTGGTTCCAACTAATTACAGTGTAAACCTTTCAACAGCTACAATAAAAAGCAAAAATTTACTACAACATAAAGTCCTCACATGTTACTATTTTTAAATTAAAATTTTCGGTTGTAACTGGTGTGCTAAACACTTTATGAAAATTTCCTTAAAAGTCTTAAGTACATTTTCAAAACAAAACAATAGCTAAGAGAACAATGTCACTTTTGGACCCTAAACAACATGAAATTTAGAGTACCGAGTTAATAGAAGGAGGAACATAAATAATATTTGATAAAATTAATTACTTTTCAACCGATAATACATAACATAAAGCCTATCATACAGCTTGATATCTAAGATATATAACAACATAATGATGATATCTCAGGGGAAAAAAATCACTACGAAGTACAAATAAAAGAGAGAGTAGAGAGAGAAAGAGATGAGAGGATCATGGTTTGTGATAAATCTTGGAAAGAGCTTGCAAAACATTAACTTGCAACCTCAAATGCAAGATGTAATCCGCCGTCCGGAGAAAGAGGTGGTCCGGCTTCAATCCTCTCCCTCCCGGAATCAACATTTGCAGCCTCTTCACCTTCGACTTCACCGTCCCCCTCCGCGCAGCCGACCGCCTCCTCCTCCTGCGCCACCTCGCCACGGCGGACCCCTTTTGTTTTTTATTAAAACAATTCATGATATTCCTCTTGAAAAAAAGAAAGAAAAATATAATGCCACTAACCAAAAATCACAAAAGCCTCACAAAAAAGGCTAGCTTAATTAGATTTTAGCTAGCGCGTACAATTCTCTCACTGTCTCTCTTTAGAGAAAAAAAAAAATGAAGATGAGAGAGAGAGAGAGAGAGAGAGAGCAAAAGAAAGAGAAGGTGTTTTTGCAATGTTGTTGAAGTTGTAACAAAAGGAAATGAGGGTGTGAGAAGAGGACTAGCTATAAATTATGATGGCCAAAGAGGTTGGAATTATGAAATGAATGTGTCTGTGTTTAATAGGACGGGCCATGTGAGCCGAGCCATTTTTATTTAAAAACAAAAAAACAAAAAATCAAAGTTTTCTGCTTCGGCTTTAGGACGTGAAGTGGATACATAAGTGAATCCAAAGGATAAGGAGTTTTGGGGTTTGAAGTTTGATTTTTTTTTTTTTTCTTTTTTTGGTTTGTTATTTATGGTTTTTTCGCCTCTCTTCATGAGCAGCAACGACAGAAAATTTTGCTTGTCGTTTTCTGGTGTGGGCGTAGCCCAGTGTGGGGCCCATTAGGTGTCCATCATGGAGAGAACCATGCACGTGTCTGACAGCTCTCTCGAACGCCTCACGCCAGCCACTTACACTTTATGTAACAGACTTTACACAGGCTAACCCAAAAAAAGAAAAACACAAAAATAAAAATAAATTCTAGGAAAAAATTATGTTAAAATTTTTTTATTTGAAATTGGTACAGTTACTTTTTTTTAAGATTATATATTTAAAATGTTAATTAGATGAGGATTTGAATATCCGCAATCTTGATTGTTAAATTTTAATTATAAAAAATGTAAAACTTTGAAGAAATTCGTTTATTTCTTATTCAATGACTGAACTAAGAGATACATCTACAATTTTGAAATACACCTATAATTTTTTGCTCTTATATATATATATGTATATATATATAGCATCAATTTAAGATAAATGTGGATTCTAAAAGTATCAGTTATACAGTTATTGTAGACTTATAGGGTGTTTGAAAGGGTGGTAAAAATCGTTGGTTAGAACCTTTTTATACTGTAGTATGTGAGAGCTTTATATTGTAGCGATTTTTTTTTATTGTTACCGTAGCATGTGAGAGCTTTATACTGTTTATAATTGAAAAAGTGATTCCCATTACTTTTGTCAAACAGAGAATTAATCTGACATAAAATTCACATTGTTTTCAATAAAATAAGATTCAGTATAGTTAAAATAAAAAAAATATTTAAATGGTCAATGAACCAATAGTTTAAAATAAAATATTGTAATAATTTAAATTTTATATGAAAAATACAATAATAAACTTGGTTTCACGGGCGAAGCCACATTGATTATAGAGACAAAGATGGACGACATTAACTTTTTTTAATATAATTTTGTATATAAAATTTTACAAAAATTATATATCATTTCCTTTAAAATTATACTCTGCTTTTCTTAAAATTATATTTCGCTCTCTTAAAATCAAATTTTGTTTTTCATTTTATTAATTCAGACACACCTTTACCTTCTTCCTTAAATTTTTTTTTTTTGGCTCCATTCCGGTTAGTTAATTTTTTTTCGAGGTTGAAATCAAGTTCCAACAGAGAAGGGAGAATACGGGCTTGCTGTATTTCTGCTATACACTCACATTTTTTTTTTTTTTTTTTTATGTTGACACTTCACACACAATATTATCTGTCCTCGTAATCCTCGAATCCCGACAGTTGCCTTGGCCACACGTGTCAGATTTGTGGGTTACATCATCAGCATAGTCATCAGAGATCACCACATCACGGGGCTCATAATTGATCAGGGAAGGAGGATCATCAACCAAAATCTGAGATCAAATGTCACTACCGCGAAACGGTGGCGGGACCCACTAACTGAAACTGTGGGTTTACACGTGCGACCCTTTGGTTTCCACATCTGCGTGGGCGGTGGTGCTTTAGTGTTGTCCAACCGGCTTCCAGGGGTGAGCTTAGCTGCACCCACCAAGGCTGACGTGATGATCATAATTTTTTTTAAAAAAAAAAAAACCCGCCATTGGAGGGGAAAAAACTAAATTTGACTCCTGAACTTATTTGGTGATGTGTACATCTATTTATTTCTTGATTGAAGTGTCTTAAAAGGTATAAATTTTGATTAGATTTGGCGGCAAAATGGATATATTAAATAATGTTAATCATTTTTTTTAATTATTAATTTCATATTGTTTTGCAGCTGGCAAAGATAGATATTGATCACTTGAATGACACGTGACCAAAATTTGAGTGGACAATCACATAAATT